>VZRS01004828.1:298705-366957 GCA_013398055.1 Ifrita kowaldi
AAATTCCTGCTTGCCAGGGTAACCACATTTAATAGGAGGTCAGTTATGACAAGTGACCTTCAAGTGATAGTTGATAGCAGTAGTCCATTTGTAACTCTTTTCTTCCTCCACAGACCCATTTTTATAGGTGCATTGTGCAGATCTTTGGATTCCGACATTCTTCCTACACTGTTACACATATTTAGAAAAAAAATAGGCGGTAGAGCTTCGTGTAAAATGTTACAGTCCCTTTGAGGCTGACACACAATTTACTGCATATGAAGATCTGCCCCAAGAGTGTTGCCCAGCATGCACATGCAGCAGAGTGTGCACAGCATGACTGGCAAAGGCCCTAGGGGAAAGAATAAAATGGGATTCCTTTTGTAACTGGCTGCTACTGTTCTTCCCATCTGCTGCTTGGGTCCTTTCAGCTCACAAGCTCTTGTAAAGTTACTGAGTCTCTACACTCAACAGCTACTTTCTGTGTGATGCTGGGGGCAGAGAAGATGAAGGGGAATGAGTTAGTTAAAAATTTCTGCATGTCCTGTTGGGAAAAAACAGAAATTCCCTTAAAAAAATGAAAGTGAAAATGTAGAATGCAATTTCTTAATAGTAACTCCAATGCTTTAGCTTGCTTATATTGCTTTTCTATTATATAGTGTGGTATTATTGACAGTGGTGGCTACAAGGTGTCTGAGAGAGAGATGGGAGCAGGAAAAAAAATCCCAGTCCACTAATGCATTACATCCCAGGTTCATTAGCATCTCGTTTTACTCTAATGCTGCAGGTATGTCTGCATAATGCAAAGTTTGGCCACTGCTCAAAATGACAAACCTCAGTAACTATGCATCTGGATCCTGACAGTGGATTAGAAACATGTAATGGACTGAGCAGGTAATTGCAGCAGACTAACATTGCTGGTGTTAAATAAGAACGTGATGCGGTAGGAAACCACACACTGAGTGTCAGACGTAGGTTGCTTTGCACTTTTTCTCTCATGCTTTAGTATTTTTCCACCTTGGCTCTTTTTTGTCATTTTCTCCTTCTTTTTTGTCTTGAGAACTGAAAGTGCTCACTGAAAAGGTAATATTTGAGATCTGTATTCATACCAAGTTATAATCTTGTAGCAGCTGCCATTAAAACAATTGTAAAATACAGTTTTAGTGAGCCGTGCTTGCTAAGCATTCCCCAATACTGATGTTACTAGCACAGAAGCAGGCTATTTACTCCAGTTTGATTGGCTCCTCCCACCTTAAATTGAGAAGAAAAAGTATTGCACGCTTTTTAAAACAGAAATTACATGGATCCAAAAACACATAGTTATTTGTCTTTTTGTCTCTCTTGAAGCAGAAGTAGGTCTCAATGCATGTCATACCATCAAAATTGATTTTTATGGCTTTTAGCAGGTACTCGTTTACCTTCTGCAAGCAGCAACTAACTGTATTTGAGTCATCAGTCAGGGAATCAGTATTTCTTTCGGATTTATGCAAAACACTTATATTTGTTCAGCTTTTCCTCAGGTGAGACAGATTTTATGATATATAGCATGCAATTCAGTGGATTATGTTGTTCAACCCATATTTGTTAATGTCAGATTCTGAGAGGACACAATGCTGAATATATCAATGTGTCTGTCTGTCTATCTGCTTTTGGGGATTACATGGAAAGCAGTTACAGCTGAAATCAGACTGTGGTAAAGATGGAAGGAAGGCAACACCACAGGTCAAGTAGGATGGTCTTGTCTAGGGGCAGGGACCCCATTCCACAGCAGGTTTCACAAATATGTGTGATCCCAGGTACAATCACATAGATCTGCTCTCAGAAAGACTCTGAAAGAACAGGGGACTGCTCCCTGTTGGTTTGCTACTGTTCACTAAGCAAACAAAGCCAAGAGGACTAGGTATTTTCCTTAAGATGTGGGAGCATTTCAGAGAGAAATACCATATCAAATTAAGGCAAATAAACTTCTATTGCTTTCAGTAGCATCTTCTGTTAACTCACATTTCACGTTGTATAATTTTTTGTTCAAAAATCAGGAGTTTCTCTTCATAGCCAGCAAGATGGTTAGAGGAATGGGGCACCTCTCCTATGAAAAAAGACTTGAGAATTGGGATTGTTCATCCTGGAAAAGAGAAGGCTTTGGGTGGCCTAATTGTGGCCTTCCAGCGCCTGAAGGGAGCCTACAAGAAAGATGGAGAAACTTATTACTAGAGCATGTAGGGACAGGACAAGGGGAAACGCCTTCAAACTGAAATAGGATAGGATCAGATTAGATATTAGGAACAAATTCATTACTGTGAGGGTGGTGAGGAACAGGTTGCCCACAGAAGTTGTGGATTCCCCATCCCTGGAAGTGTTCAAGGCCAGGTTGGATGAGGCTCTGAGCAACCTGATCTAGTAGAAGGGGTCCCTGCCCACAGCAAGGGGGATGATCTTTAGGGTCTCTTTCAGCTCTGTCCATTCTGTGATTCTGCAGTGGAAATATTCAGGTGAAACACAATGTGACTTTATATTACATAACAGATTATTGAAAATAATTTTGTTTTGCTGAGTTGCAAGTACTTTGGTTTGACTTTTTAAAAATAAGCTTGGCATTCTATTTCTCTACTGCTACCTTCTTTCCTCTGTTTGGGGGTCTGGACTGTCAGAGGGCTTGTAGAAGCCAGGAAGATGAACTTCATATTGCTTGTGTGCTGTATGCAGAATGGACCCAAATTAGACTGGACTTTTTGTCTCTTTTAGCTGTTTTCTGTAAATGCAGGATGTATTTCTGAGACAATGGTTACAATTTGAAAGTAGTAAATATACAGCCATCAAATAAAACCAGCTGTCACTGAAATATGTGAAAGCAGCAAAGCACCTTAAAATGAAATGATTTGTCTGAACACAGTAGTGTGGAGGTCACTGACCAAATGCATAGATTGTCTTTTTGGGAGAGAGAGAAGGGCTTTCACTTAAATTGAGGTCCAGAGGTCTCAAAGTAGTTTTCCAGCTGTTACCAAGTCGTGAAACTTGCATACAGAATGAAAAAATTATCATCACTATTTTAGGAAGAAAGGAGGTAGGTTCTGCCAGAGACTTCACCTTCTCATTTGCTTTCTTTAACTACAGTATCACCATCCTTCAGTTCATGCATTGCAAGATGTACCTGAACTAAAAGAATAGTGCAGAATGGCCAGAGTACTAGCAGCAAATTTGTAGCAGGTGAATCTGAAAGCAACTATGTGCACCAAGTTTAGATCCATTTAGAGTCAAGCAAAAATAAGAGAAGGACCTTACTTGGATTTGAAAACGAAGTTCTACAGAGGCTAATTATTTATCTGAATGACTAGGGGTGTAATTTACATGATACCTGTTTCAGAGGGAAAATTGTCTGTTACGTTTTTCCTGCTTTTGTTTATTATAAAGTGCCTGATATTACCACATGCTGCAGCTGTTTTCCCACAGAAGAAGTATTTCACTAAATAATATTTGCTGGTGAGTATATGCACAGCCATGAGAGTAGTAGCTTTTTAATAGACATAGTTGAATGCAGTATAGGTAATAACTGCTATTTCAGCTGCTTTTCTCATTCTTTAGCTTAGCTATTGTTTAGGAATGCAAAGATTTTAAGAACTTGAATATAAAAGCCTGTATCTGAAAACTCTGACTATTGTTAGCACATGTATGTGGAACATATTTTAGAAATACCATGGTATTTCACAGATTTATGCACTTTATCCTATTCTTCTTTAATTCAATATATTTCTTTTAAGTTGCCTAGATAGAGCAAAACTTCTGCTAGTTTCTGTAAAAGAAGAAAAATTTCTGAGCATTTACCAAGATCCAGGGTAGAAGAGCTGAATCTCAGAAGTCACCACAGAGCTTAGAAATTTCTGTTACTTGAGTTCAAATGACAAACAATACCGTGACTCTCGGCATCTCAAAGGTAGTTCTCATGCAAAATACAGCAGCTGCTTATATGTTAGGATAGCACTCTGCAGGGCATACATAGAATACAGGGTAGAAAATGAGGAAT
Organism: Ifrita kowaldi; assembly: GCA_013398055.1. Classification (NCBI taxonomy): domain Eukaryota; kingdom Metazoa; phylum Chordata; class Aves; order Passeriformes; family Cinclosomatidae; genus Ifrita; species Ifrita kowaldi. Next base: position 302,703 of record VZRS01004828.1, read on the forward strand.
GATGTATTGATGCTGGAGAGCCTGAGACCAGTGATAGATCGTAAATGTTCTGCCAGTAGCATCTGTGCAATTGTCTTAGACTCCAGCCCATGACATCCTTGTCAGTAATCTGGAGCACAGGGCTTTGAAAAAAACAGTGCTGAAAGACTGAGTGTTCTTTTCCTCAGCCAGACCATGTTTTCCTCATTACATGAAAAGGGGTTGAAAGTTGCCTGGGCTGTGGGCACATTTGATGCATTTACTCAATGCCTTCTTCATCCTCTTCCTTTCCTTCCAGATAGAGCCACTGATTGTTTCAGGAGCCCAAAACCTCCCTAAATGCCATTTGTTTTCTCTTCTTACTTAAGCATTAGCTGTTCTGTTGTGCAAATCTTAAGCTTTCCACAAGTGTTGCTCTTCCACTCGCTCATTACCCTTTCAGGTGTGTTTCTGTCTAGCTGTTATTTACTCTACAGTATTTTAAACATTTCACACCCCTAGATGATATTGTGGTCATCTAAAACAAAATTATGCTTTGCAAAGGCAAAATTCTTACCTGCTTATATAATTTGCTACGAGAATCGAAGAGATTTTCAGAGCCAATGACTTTTTCTTGTTTTGGATTTCAAAAAAAAAAGCTTTTGTATGTGCCATGTAGGGGAAACAAAAGCAGAAATACAAAGGTATGAGATGCAAAATTTTGTTGTATTTCCTATCTGTCAGTCACTTAATGGATCTTCAACCTTCTCGTCCACTTCCAGGGACCTGAGCATCTGTGAACTTTCCTGCAGCTGAGAGTGTATCAGTGCTACTGCTGGTTCCACCAGCAGTGCTCACCAGCAGATAATTAGTATTTTAATGAACTGATCTCAGCAAATGCAAAGCAAAATCTCCCAGGCATTAAAGAAATAAGTGGGAGGAAAAACTAATAACTGTGAAGTTCAAAAGACGGATGGTCAGCAGGTGCTGGCTTGGCAAAGGAGTGGAGCTGGTTCAGGTTTTGGTCCTGCAAGCTCCCACCCCACTTAGGAACAAAGCCTAGTGGGACTTGGCAGTGCTAGGTTTGTGGTTGGACTTGATGATCTTGGAGGTCTTTTCCAACCTAAATGATTCTGTGATTCTCTCTCTGCTATTGCTTGATCTGCTAAGGGAGTGGTAATTTAGTAACTACGCTGAAAGTTCAAACAGTGTAATCAGAGTCAAGTGAAAGAGAAGCTCTCTGGAGAATGGTTATTGCTTTGCCCAGAAAAAAAAAATCAGAAAAGCAAGAAAAAATTCTTACCCTGCTAGATTGAAAAAAATTAACCTGTGTGAGAGATGGGAGTGCTTTTGTGGAGTTTGCAATGATTACACAGCCTGTCAAACAGCAGTGGATATTTTGTTCAGCAGAATCAGTACTCTACAAGATTTGAAAGTCTTTCAAATAATTGTGTGGGTGTGTGAAAAGTGAAGTAACAAGAATTGTCATTAAAGGAGAAATGAGCTAAAATGAGTCTGAGGAGATATTTTATTTTTGAATGTTCAGAAGAAAAATCCCTTGATACTCAGTAGCTAGATTAGAGAACAGCATAAATGCTCAGAAGGGAAATTGAGCACAAATTCTTCAAATGGAGACTGCAGCAATTTGATTTTAAAAAACGTATTTTTGTATATACCAGTAAATTTAGTTGTGTGATTAGAAGTCTCATTTTGTTTCTTTTGCAGTAAATGTTTCTCTCTCACAGCCATAGTCATGAAGGCTGTATAATAATAAATGAACAGTTATCAACACGCCAAACCTTTACTTACTTGGGGTCTTTTTTGTGTATTTGTTTCCCAGTGTCTGTGAATTTCTACAGAGAGAAGGCTTTTTTTTTCCAGAAACTCAGGGAAAAGCAGGAGTTAAAAAGACTTGCAGCAAGTTTGCTATGATTTGATAGACAAGCATACAAAGTAAGTGTGAAATTACACAAAATAATTTTGCAAGTAGGGACCAGTTCAGGGATGCTGGCTGACATGCAGTGCAGTAAATCTGCTTGTAATGAAGTTAAAGCAGACATGCAAATGAAATGGTTTAATAAGGGAGCCCAGAACGAAATTACTTAAGATTACTATAGATTATTTCAAATGAAACAATTCCTTTTTGCTGTTATTAAAATCTCTGAGCCCAAAGTTGGGTATTCATTGATGTTCTAATTTGTTTAGTTTCTTAATATAGTACGAATCATTTGTTTCAGTCATACATTTGCTCCAGACTGATCACAAAATCATTAGATTTTGGCAGTGGAGCATTTAATATCTCATTTATTCTATGTAATCTATTTTTAGGAGTTATGTGCATTTTATGTACCTTTAGCATATTGGAATGGGAACTCTAGCATTTTGTTATCTTTTGCTATATACTATTATATTTGGTATTACAGAAAACATGGTACCAGTTGAGACGTCTAGCGAATTTTATGCAGAGGGAATTTTACAAATTACTGTGAACACCACAGTCTTATTTTTACTGCAGTTCTGTGTCCTTGCTTGGTTTTGTACCTTATTCTGTATCTGACTTTTATGTTCTAGTTTGTTAGGATTAGTGTAATCACCACAGTAGTATGCTTGTCCACCAGATCATGTGATACTCCTGATTTGAATTAACGTGAAAAAGTAGAAAGTGTTAAACTGAAATCCATACAGATAAATGAAGCAATTATACACACACCTATGACCCCAAAAAAGAAATCTGTGCTCTGGGAATGATAATGCTGCAGTTTTACACAGCAGGAACATGCCTTTAAAGGATTCAAAAATCTTGTGTCCTGCTCAGGTAGAATCAGAGGGTCAAAAGGGAATTTTAAAGATCATCTAGTCCACCCCACCTGCCACAGGCAGGAACATCTTCTGCTAGATTATGTTGCTTAAAGCCCTGTTCATCCTGATCTTGAACACTTAAAACTGTTGGGAGTTAAAGGTATAATGGATGTATGTTAAAAGCATAATGGAGGTAGGGGTCATATATATTTAAGATTCAACAACACTGCTGTGTTTGTTATGTCCAGACATCTAACAAAAAGCCACATGGTGTAAGCAGCTGAGTGAGGAAGGCACGAGGAATTTGCAATAAATTATGATTGCTTGCTACTCTAACAGGTCCTTCTGAGTAACAGATCAGTCATTGCCTTTTGTTCCTAGAACGAGCAGATTTATTCAAAAATAGTTACTGATGTTAAATACCTGTTCTTTTTGTGGTCTAACTTGTGTGGCGCACACAGGTTTAGGTCAGTTGCCTCTTGCCCGGCTGGCTAATGGATGTTAGTGGCACTGGGGGTTCTGTCATCTGGAATTGATATTGTGAGGCCTCAATAAGGCACAGTAAACTGAAGGGAAATAGTGGAAAATATAGCGTGGAAGGGCATCAGTGAGAAAAATCCCAGGGACTTCTAATGGTCCTTGCACTTTTCCTGTAAACATTTAGAGCAGGGAAGGGTCTTCTAACTCATTTCTGGAAGTCGGATGTGCTGATCTCTCTGGCTTAGCAACGCTGCATGTGCAGCTCCTGGGGTGAGCCTGAGAGTGCACAAGTGTGAGATGTGGTGTGGGGCTGAGGCTCTGTGTTCTCACCTGTGGTGAAGCAGAGAACAAAGCTGGGGGCCCAGCTTGGGCAGCAGCCTGGAGTACACGTGATAGCATAGGGTTAAAATGTTTTGAATTGTAGTAGCTAAAGTAGGTCCCGAAAGCAAGATGGATATTCTGTTCAGGCCAGCCTGAACCTGTGTACTTACCTGGATGGTAGAAGGCAAGCCTGAACTTGAGGTTTCACTTAGGGGGCAAGAGACTAAGATAGATGAGTTAATTGTGTAGCTGCACCTGGGAGAGGGGGCTGAAAGTTATGCTTGAGTAAAAACAATATACACAATAATGAATAGATGATCGTTTGGGGGGGTTTCGAGATTCATGCTTGAGTAAATGATTAATATATGATTATACAACCAGAAGGGTATATAATGTGAGCACCTGAAATCCATGTTGGGGATTGATTTGGGTTTGTACCCCTCTCCCCCGGTGCCTCAATAAAGCACCTTGCATATAACCCGTCCGTGGTTATGTGTTTCTACGCTAACACACGGAGCTGGCCTAGCCACGCTCCCTGAGAGGGCTGAGTGCGTTGCTCATCAGCTTGCTCTGACACATGGGGAGCAAGCAGAAGGCAGCAGCAGTTTTGGCTGGAAGGGTAATATATGCTGTTCTTGGCTTTTTCTAAGACAAGTCTGACTTAGGTCAGGAGGGCGAGTTCAAGTGTTTGAAGGGCTGGATTCAGCCCCTGGACTGTGCAGCCCACACTGCTTTAAACTTTAAACAGCCCACAATGCTGTCTTTTTCAGCATTGAATGGCAGAACATGTGCAGCAAAACTTCTTTCCACCACTGTTCTTCCACCTGCCCAGCTTTACAGCCAGGTTGGTTTTTGTCTTGGACTCTAACACTATATTGAACGTTTCATTGCCCTCATAACCCAGAGAAATCTGGGTTTTCTCATGGTTTTTTGCAAGCCTGAGTTATGCAGCAAGCTAATGGGCTAGTAAAGGTGTTTGACATCAATAAAGCTAATGGACAACAATGTTGGAGCTGTCCTCATGTATGCAATCAATTTCATGAAGCTCACTTTTTCAGTCATTTCTCCAGGTGCTCATACAGGACCCTGGGAAAAATGAGTCATAAATACTTAAACACTTCCAGTACTTTGATGAATATTTTACACTGTAGAATATGTGAATATTAGTAATTAATGCAGACTTGAGAGTTAGAAAAATTTTTATGACCAGAATGGCTGGTCACTAAGGCTCAGGGATGCAGTTGGAACTGAATGAAAGTGTTTGCCAAATCGTCTGTTTGCATTTCATGAAGAACTGAGAGTGCAATTGGAAAATATTTCCTGTGGTATACTAGTTCTCACCTTTGCATTCTGGAAAGCTCTGGCAGGGCAGTGATAATGGGCATAGTGTAGGCTACACCACAGTGAGGGTGAGACAAAAAGAACAAAAACTGTGAGGATGGGTGCCAAATGGAAATATATCCCTTCTGCTTCAGATACTGCACCAAGAGTCTAAGCAGACAGTGCTGGCAGGCCTGAGGAGTGGTACAAGGAAATCACCTGGGGCTGGGAAAAAAAAAAAATCCAACTGCTGTGTTTCAGTCCAGTTTCTCTGAAAGCAAGAACATTAGAAAGCAAATCTGGTGCGCCTATGACAAAGAAATGGAGGAAACATCCAGCCAAGGAAAACAGTTTCTTCTGTCTTGAGGTCCTGAAATGACTTACCCTCTTTACATTCCGGTTTTCTTCTGTGCTTAAATTCACTCCGGGTGAGAGGATATTTTCGTTGTGTTTGTGTACCAGCACGTAGGCTTTCTCTGAGGTCTGGGTCATCAGCATCTGCCTGGAAAGGAATACAGCAGGAGACATTATCCAACAAGTTTTTAAATGCATTGATAAGATTTTGACATTTTAAGCGAAGGAAACTGCTGGAGGGCTCTTTTCTGTGTAAACAAAGCAGAGGAAATCACTGAGGTTGTCCAGACAGGGTAACCTTGGTGAGAGCGATCTGTTGTTGTATACAGTTTCTATGACAGGAATGAAAAATAACAACATAATAGCAGCATTTTTTTTTAAAAAAAGCATGTCCAAGTGCATGATTACCTCATTGTGAAGGAAAGGTTGAAAGAGTAGCAAGAGAACAACCCCAAGTAGGGGAATAACTCCATAGGAAGTAGAAGCTGTATCAGGTTACTAAGGTCAGGACAGAATTGTAGCACAGATACTTAAGAATACTGTGAGAAAGACCAAGGCACAAAATGAAATCCAACTAACAAGAAATCAGAAGTAATAAGAAATGTTTTTATAAGGGTGTTTTTCAACGATTCACTGTGAAAATTGTAAGGCTTATTAATTAGTGTCATCCTGGTTCTTGTAATATTCAGTACCCTATTAGCAATTTAAATAATAGAAAGATTTTTCAACTTCCTTCCAAGTCCATGAGGCAGTGATTTATGAGTGGGCACACTCCTATACAGTTACATGAAATTTTGAAGTGTTTGCAGTTCACAACAACTTCTAGGTTTTCAAAGCTGTTGGTGTTACTTTTCAGAAAGGACTGTTTGCTGCATTGAGATCTGCACTGAAGAGAAAAAAGAAACAAAGATACTGAAAGAAAAGTGCAAATGAAACCATCTCCTCTTGGTTTTCTTTTCTAATGATATTTGGAGAAAATACTTATTTTCTTTAGGATGCCCTGACTCCAAAGACATAGACATCCACGTACCTGCTCAGTTGGTATCAGATAAATTTGAAAGCACTGCTGTGCTTGAATCTGGGCTCTGCATGTTCTTGTAGCCTTTCTAGCAAGCCCATATGGACTGTGGTAGCTTTAACCAGCATTTGACAACTTGTTTCTCAAAATCCTGGGAGGATCAGGGCTCCAGATGAGAGGGAGAGGGCAGCTGCTGGAGTCTTCCAGACTGGTGCATCTCAAGGAGGTCACGTGGTAGCAATTGGTGTTTTCTGGTCACTGGGTCTTGTTGCTTAATAGCCAGAAGTAGATGCCTAAGGCTGTGCTTGTAAGACAGCCATGCCATAGTTGTCCTCTGCTCTGAAATGCTGAGCTACGGAGTAGCGGGGGACAGACAGATGAACAGCGCATCTTGGCAGAACTGCAAACTTTGAATGTTGGGAGTGGGATAAGAAGGAATGTTGTGGTGACATGTTATAAACAAATCAGGCAACCAGATTTGTCTCAGCCTTGAAAGAACAGGCCTTAGTGGGACTGGAGAGTATTTTTGGGATGTCTACTAGCAAGCCTGAATTCTATCCCACAAGCAGCTGGAAATGCCCTAGAATCCAGAAGATCAAATTCCCTAAACAAATCAGAAGTTCTTACTTTGTCTCTAGAAATATAAGGTATGGATATATTTTAGATATATCCATTTATATCTTATACATAAAGGCTAATGTGAGCTGTGATTGATACGTTTACCTATGAGTAACTGTTTATAAAGGAAGTGCTGATATCCAGATGCTTCTCAGTCTTGCCGTAACTTGATACAATATCACTGTTGGGTTAGATTCCTCTGAATTCTTTAATGTTTCACTCCTCACTATAAAATAAGGTAAATGCTCCTATTTTCAATGGTGTCAGCCCTTGCCAGAGTGGATGACTGTCTCAGTTTAACGAGGAGCAGATCTGTCCAAAAAGTGCCTTTAAAAGATGGCTCTTCAGAAGAGCATTGTAAGAAACGCTGACAAGATGGTTATAATAATTTTACTAATGAATTCTTGAGTAAGGAACTGAGATAAATCAGTTCAGGCTTTGTGTAAGAGGAACAGCTTTGAAGTTATTAAAAAACTTTACCTTTTTGAAAGTCAGTTAATCAAGACAGTTAAAATACAGCAGTGAAAGAAAATTAGGTATCTACCTTTTGACGTTGAGAGGTGGCATTTAAAAATCTTGGGACTTGAAGCATTTTCAGTCTCTTAGAGGACTTTCAATGCATGCCAGCATTCCCATTGTATCCTGAGGTAAGGAAATTGCTTTGCTAAGTCATAAACTGGTTTCAAACATTCAGAGCCTTTTTCCATATTCTGTTGCGAGCAGTTTTGTGCTGACAGCAACAAATTTTTACTTCTTTCTTTTTTTTTCTGTAACGCTGGTTTCCAGTTAAGCTAGTTCTTCCTTTAGAAGGTGGCTTAACATCCATAAGAAATCTCTAGAGTAAATCAAAGACCCATTTTCAGCCAAACAGGCTCAAACGACTTGGAAGCAGCTATGCTACTGCATTCAAGTTACGTGACCCAGCCCTTACAAAAGACACTTCAAACCTAAAAAGCAGTGGGCATTCATTCAGGGCATCATGGCAAGGTTTGCAAGCTGAGCCGTGGCACTATTCCAATTTAGTTATGTTGCTTTGCATTCTTAAATAAGGATACTTTCCACTGCTTAGGGAGACACTGCACGATTTTCAGCTTCATGGTGTCATCATGCCCAGTGTCAGAGGAGACTTCTGTCAATAATTTATTCATTATACAGAATTTTTTTCTAGTGTAAACATACTTAGTTAAAGACTGTTTCCATCTGTTCAGCTTTTCTGTGTCTCACAGGTCTAGGAGGCTTTTAGAAAGTGTAGTCAGGGGCTAAACTTCTGAGTTGCATCCTGAATTACCTACAAGTCAGCATTATCAGTGGAGCAGATATAAACTAGCAGAACAGCTGACCTTCAGTCTCCTGAAACATGCGAGTTTCAAAGATGCATACTAATCATGTCTATTCTGTTGTTTTCTTGTGAGTCACCAGGTTTCCTTCAGTTGAGAAATATCTGTGTCAAAGAAGAAATCAGAAAATGCCATTTGTTTCTTCTGCTTATCCTTTTGACCTCATTCTACCAACTGCATAGCCATGAGCACTTTGCATACTGAAAGATAAAAGTGGACGCCTTGAAACAATTTCCTGGGTGTGGTACTCCAGTGTCATAGCAGGAGAACTTAATATATCTAGAGCTCTCCTTGCTTGATTTCTTCTACACACATCTTCTCTTCACAGGAAACATATCAAAGTCCTATTTTACTCCCACAATATACACTTACAATTAGCACTTGCAGGCCTAAATCTTTTGAAGATTAATATTCTGAAAAGCTCTAACTTTGGGGCTTTTAAGAGGTATCCTGTTCCTGTGAAGCATAAAGGAACTACAGAAATAATAGGGAAGTTCAAGAAAAACAAGTTTCTCTCGCTGATGCGCACATTATATGAGCACAGAAGGCAGAGGTGAATCCTCTGTTGTTGGAGGCAAGTATAGCTGTGTAGAGATCCAGGTGTATTTGCAAAGCAGCAAAGCAAATCAGGCCAGGGAGGCACCTGTTGCACGGTCCAGTGGCCCCGCTGTCTTCAGACTGGTACTCAGGAGATGGCTGTGTACAGCAGCAGCAGGGAAGGAGGTATTCTCAGTTCCCCAGAAAAACCTGCTATTTCTCAAAATATTTTCCTCTTTCACACAGTGAGAACTCTGTCCCTGAGGCAGTGGCTGTGGGTGCCAGGAGACAGCAGGATGCTAGGAACAAACTTCTTCAGAGTCCAGTGTGAGCTCCTGAGAATCAGTTTCTGTGCCATGCAGAAGGGTGTAGCTGCTTATCAGTTCTTCCTCTTGACTTCACTGTCCACTATTCTGCTTGTAAATAATCTTGCAGTCTGGATGATACCTGGACTATGCTGTTTCCCTGCCTGCTTTGGGGTTGGTGTATTCAAACCCCCAGAGTTAACATTTTGTGATTCAAAACTCCTGATTAATTATTGAGGGCTCCACTGTGTCTAGAGAGGATAGTTTTGTATCACACTTACGTGGGAATCAAGGTCCTGCTGGGTTTCTTTAAAAAAATTGGCACTTTTTGAAATTCCAGTTGTTTCTGAAAATCAGCAATTAACAAGCATGTGTTCAATATTATAGACAGCAGAACTGTCTGTAGTTGTGTTACAGTTTTGCTTTTAGCTGCTGTGGGTGAGGAGAAGTTTGTACCTCTTCTGCTTGAGGAAATACATTGATAATGTTTTAGAGAACTGATTTTTCTGACCCTCCTTGGGCTAATTTTGCTGTGACCGTAACAGCTTTCTAGAGGAACAAAACACCGCTCTGCCACATTTGGTCACTGAGGTAGAACTCCAAACATGCTTTGCAGTCCCATTTCTGGTTTTTCAGAGCACACACGGCTTTTGGTACAAGCCACTGCTTCTAATGAGCTCTCCAGAGATTTCTTGCACCGTGTGCACCCTTGAGCTCTCCAGTCATGCCCCATGGAACTTCGTGTTTTTCTGTTGCTGGTCTTTCTCATAATCTATGAGTGCTTCACAGCTGGGAGCAGAGTTGGGAACTGTCTGGACAGCCCAACAAAGTGCTAGGGAAAGGTCAATGAGCTTCAATGCTTGCTGTGCAAACCTGGTATTTCATGTCAGGACCTTGTGTCCTTTTAATGTATCCAGATATACGCATTCCTTTTGCCTGCAGTATGTATACCACGACATAGTTGCAAAAGCATGATGTTTCTGTCTTCACTTTCCTCCTAGCATAATGTTGTATATTATATCAACAGCAAGATGTGAAGGCGGGAGATGATGCCACTAAAACAAATATTCTCTTCTATTTTTCTTTCTAGAATTATGCAGCAAGTGATTTCACTAATTGCAAGGAGGAAGCAGAAGACAGCAACACTTATGAGGTTATGTTAGGCTCAGAAACTCCACCAGCCATGGGTAAGTCATGTTGTTAGACAGCTTTATTGCTACTGGTATGTGCTGCATTAAATGAATGAGTTTTATGGGCAGAGAGGGCAAGTTATTCTAGCCCTTTCAATTTCCTCATGTTACTACAACTTCCAGGGAGGGCAGATGTCCTAAGAGGAGAAGGCAGTTGAGGGATCCAGTTGGGATAATAAAGTTATTGCTCAGTAAGACAGACCTCAGTGCAACCACCCCTCCTTTTAAACTCTGGAAGTTTGTGATCTCCACTCTGAACCTAGAAAACTGCTGAATTCTCCAAGCTCCCAGAGAAGAACCTTCATAAAAGGGAAGGCACTGCCTACAGGTGCAGTCAAGTCCTGTGTGGAGGCACAGATAGTTGACATTTTGCAGCTTGATGTTCCTACTTCCAAGCATGGATTGATGACAAGCCTGTTGATGATCTGTGTGGTTGTATGCATTGAAAACTGCAAAGTTGCTTATTTGCATTTACCGATGGCATGTATTTTGCATATATCTTAGAGTGTCACAGATCTATGAGACTAAATTTAATCCTCTTTTTATCTTGTTGACAATTGTATCTTTTCAACTGTCTCATACATATGAAAAGGACGTTTCTTACTTGCTAAGTTCAAACTGGTTGCTTTAGCACATATAGGTAGATGATAGACACTGTGAAAAAACAGGTTTGCCCTGATAAAATTTTCACTGTCTCTGTCACACTGTATATGGGAACACCTCAGGGTGAACACATGGAAGAAGAGCACAAATTGTAGCAGTTGGCCACATTAGCCAGGTAAATGCCCTAACCTCCCATTTGAATCAGTGGTGAAAGGCAGGCATCACCAAAGGATAACTCAGAATGGAAACCTACCTCAAGGGCTCAGTAAAGTTTGCTGACAGATTGCGTTGTTTACTCTGATACGTTACTGAGGTTGACTACTAAAATTCTGATGCTGTACATAGTGATTAAAATGTACACTTTTCACATCCCTCCACTTTGTTCCTGGTCTGTGGACCACCAGAGACAGAAGAGCTCTGTTTCCACAAGCCTACAGTCATGTCTCCCATGGACAATGTTTATTTCATTTTAGAGAGATTCAAATAAGCACCCAAATCCCGCTGTACAAAAAGAAGTAACACAGATGTGTGAGCTATGGCTTTATTTTGCAAAGTGTTGCGCTGTGCTGCCTTGAAAGTCAAGTAATAGAAATTCTGGAGGCAGGGAAAATGTGTGTGATTTCATTCTGACAGCAGCTCTAGAAAAGTTTAACATTGCACACACGAAGATGGTGTGTATCAGAGTAGCAAGGCACAATGAAAACTACCACTGTTGATTTAGTAAATATTTAAAAAGCTGTTCACTGATGGTATGGATTTGACAGCTTTCCTGCTGTATCAGTTCATAAAAGTTTTATCAGCCATTGTGTTGCTTCTGTAGGAATCCTTGAAACAAGAAATGCTTCCAGATGGCAATTTTTAAATGAAATAATGCTTTTTTTAGTATTAAAAGCCAAGCAGAACTCAGGAGATCAGTATGCAATTGGATTGAGATGCCAACAAGAAGTCGAGGTGGATGAGGAAAAGGATGACCTAAAAGCCAGCAAAGAGGAGACAGAATATGAAGATGAAGAAGAGGAGGATTTGTACAGCTCTCACAACAGTCCTAGCAGTTTGTACGCCAACATAGGGGCTGAGCTCAAAGAGAGCAGAAGAGATTGCTTTATCTACAAGAGGCCACCCCCTCCTCCCCCTCGAAATCTGCCTGGCATCCAAAGACAGGACAATCTGCACAGTTTATCGCAAGGTACGATCTTGGGAGGAAAATAACCCCAGATACAAGCATGTGCAAGGGCAGACAAAGTACTGCTGTAGAGATTGTGTATGATCACTTCTAACAGCAGTATCTGGGCAGGATGGCCCTCATGCTACAAAGCAAACTTGTGCATATGAGGCCCTAATTCTGCAAAACAAGCATGTGTGTGTGACCTTTGCTACATCAAAATACTCGTGACTGGTTTTGTCAGGTAAGTACTGTGGTATGGGCTGCTGGGTTCGGCTTTTCCTCACTCCACCTATCTCAAAGAGCTGCCAAATAGTGCATGGTGCACTGGATTTACAGGAGAGGCTTGAAACAAAAGGTGAAGCCTGTATTTTTGTCATGTTGACTTCATTATTTACCATTTTAAAATGTTAAATGCTATCGTGATTTAATACAGCTTGAAATTTCACAGGTAGAATTAATAGAAAGTGACCATGCAGAGAGAAGTAACAGTATCTTACTATATTTTAGCCAATATTGTTTTTACTTAGAAGTAAAAAGTTATATTGCAGATTGAAGAGAAAGGTGGAAATTCTGACAAGCGCTTCGCCTTTTTTTCCTTTTTTTAATACATCTGCCCCAGAGTAAAAATCTAAAATTTTGTGTTGTGGTTTGATTAAAACACTGAGAAAATCAAAATACTATTTGCATCTGTTTCAGGAGGGATGATCATCAATTTTCCTCATTGGGAAAAACAAGTATGCAAAATAATTCAAGCTTAAATACCAGTTTTAAATAGTTGCATAGGGAAAAAAAAAACAACTCTTCTTATTTGTCATAGACACTACTGATAAGTGTGCACACAAATTGCTTCTCAGTTTCTCCACGTCTTATTACTGTTAACTCTGTTTTCAAACATGGTGTAACCCATTAGGGTCTTAAATTACCATCACCAAGTACTCTGAATTCACATAATTAGAGAGAAATAGCTTGCTATAGGTAGGGTTTTGTCCTGTGTTCTGCTGAGCAAGCAAAAGCTGGCTACATGTAGAAAGTCATAGGTGAATTCTAGGAGGAAGAGGGGCAGAATGAAATTAACATTAAAGGTGTGTTTTGCTTCCCACAAAACACTCAGCTGCATCTCTCTGTGTGTATAAATGAGAGGTCAGGTTTGGGACACAGGATTTGTTAGTGTAGGTTTGATATAAATGCCTGTCTTGGAATAACTCTTGCATGGCTACATCGCCATAGTAACGTGACCCTCTCTGCCAAGTGCTGTCTCTCTGTATGTGGGTACCAGCAGAGAAAGTTTCCTGGTGTCCTGTGCCAACTCCTGTGCTGGTAAAGCAGAGTTCATCTGAAAATGCTCCTGCGGGAATAGTTCGTTTAAAATGTGCTCTGAATTATTCTGTGTTTAGCTGTGGTTTTCACCACTGAGGAGTGGGATATCAGAATTCCTCTAGAGGGGGATGATGCTTCCTTTCAAAGGGGAGCTCTAATGAGTTACTGCTACATATTTTCGGTCAGCTGCTTGCTTTAGGAGTTGCTGTGGAGTACCTCGAAGGCAAGTCCCCTCTTCTTCAAGTCTGTCTTTTGGCAGTGGCCTGAGAGTGCCCCCTGTGGGAGTTGAAAGAAAGAATGTCCTACAGAGAAAGAAACAGAACTTGCGTAGTGACATGGAAACAAAATATTATTCATATTAAACATGGCAGGTGTATTAACACCACTTGTGGTTTTAAAACATTTTATATATTTACCAGAATGCATGTTGATGGTGCATACTATTATTAATACATCCCATTAACAAATATATCGCTCTTAAAACAGTTGTTTAGCTCCACTGAACCCATAAACAGGTAATTATTTAAATAGCAGCCAAAGGATTGAAAACACCAGTAGTGACCACAGCCGAGTTTAACAGACACAGAGATGTACAGGCAGTAAATTACAACACAAGGGAAACATGAGTCAGTGCAAGAATTCCAGGCAGGTCTGCTGTTTTTGCAGGAAAGATGGGTAATCATGCCAAGGAAGTTATAAACATTTATGGGAACACTGGCCCCAGTGACAGCTTCTATCTCTTAGCAGTTTGTGGATGCTTTAAGGCAAATCAAAACAAACCCAGGTATCGGGAAAACCATCAATGCCTTTTAATTCTGTAAAAGGCAAAACTAAAGAAAAGCAAATCCTGAGTAGTTGTACTATGAAATATATGAAATATAGGGACTACAGAAAGACATAGAAGTTGTTGGAGTGCAGGGGTTGGGTGGTCTTAGCATAGATTATAAGAGGTCATAAATTGTACCTATATTGTAAGGGGCTTTTCAATTTTTTTTTCACCTTGGCCTACAGTAGATCTGTAAAGCCCTCAAAACCCAATGGGATATTGAAGAGGTAGGAAACACAAAATCCAACATTTCCTAAATTAAGTTTTCATTCTTAAGTCATTTTTGCAACAGGTAACAAACAGCTTGACTTTCCAGAAGGCCAGGGGCCGCAGGTACCACTTACTTGGCTTAACCATGAGTTACACATTAGTATAACTCTCGTCAGAGCAACTGGGCCACTCAGTACTTCTGTAAATAAATCAATTTATTTTGTGGCTAACAGCTAAGCACCTACATTTGATAATGTGATGTGAAATGACGAGGAGGCCCTGAAGTTGGAATTATTCCTTTGGGACATCCTCTCTACTAAGTTAGATTATCAGAAGCCTCTGAAAATGAGAGTGCTTTAGTTTAGAAGTGATATTAGGTCTCTGAGCTACTTTCAGAAACTCTAAAGCTTTAGGATAAGTCCTAATCTCCTTTCTTTACCCTGTATACGCAACACAATTCCTTCCTTTTTCAGAGAGGGATTTTATGATGGACAGGAGTATAAGAGAACACGGTGATGGCCTCACAGCAGCATGCTGCAGAGAAGACCCAGGCACCTGCCAGGAGGACAGCGAGGAGGAGCACCCCTACACTTGTGTGGCACTGGATGAATGTGTGTACGATCTCATACTGGGGCAGGAGGAGCAGGAGGAGGAGAAAAGGAAGCACTGCAGGTCCTTTATCATGAACAGGCCGCCAGCCCCTGCCCCCCGGCCCCTGTGTTCGCCCAGCAGAGAGGAGAACACTCCCTACATAGTACAAGGTTGGTGCTGCTGCCTCGGAAATGTTTTCTGGGAAAATGTAGATGTCTCTTCTCTTCGAGGAGTAACATTTTCTAAAAGACTAAGATCCCCGTTCAGTTGCCTGCAAACCAACACGTTGTTTGTTTCAGTCAAGCTATTCTCACCCTTCAGATGAGCTGAGAACATCTCTGAATAATTTTCAGTTTGCATCTGAGATAGTATCACAGTTTTTATTTAGCTTTTAAAAAATTATGACAATATGATGGAAAATGAAGGATCACTGGGCTAGCTGTGAGTGTATCTGTTACAGCAATGCAATGTGCTATTTGAATTGCCTTTCTTTTCAGTTTCTTTATTGGAATGGTTTTCCTTAAGGAGGAAATCTCTCTCTTAGAATTTTTTTTTTTTTCTGTTGAAAAGAATTCTCTTTTCTGGGAGAAATGCCTGTGTGAGGATTCCTCTTTCAAGTATCTTTTCTCCAGTTCGAGATGCTAGAAATGGGCATTTCTAGGTAGGATCATTATATTTCTAGAAGGAGAGATTATGTCCTTTTACCACTTCTGTGAAAACTGGGAAACTTTTTTGTGCTATTTCATGGAAATACAAGACCGGAAGGGATTTCAGATATCTTTATAGTCCAATTCGGACTGAAACCAAAAGGAGTTCAGTGAACATACTGTACCAGAGATCTTTGTAAGTCCCAAAATCCATCCTGCCTGCATCTCCAGCCTCTTTACAAAAGCCTGCCAATATATAGGAATAAATGGTAAAAAAATAGGCTGACAAAGGACACCATTAGATTGCTTACTTCATGCTGTGTATGTTTTGCACTAAAACAGAATGAGTACTATCCAAAACATCCTACCAACTACAGAGGAGCACCTCCTCTTTCATGCCTTTCTCAGTCAGTGATTTCTTTTATTCTTCCTAGCTAGCTCTCTACCTCCAGGCTGTATAACTCCAGGTTAGGGCCAGAATGCATGGGCTGATGCATTCATCATTTAGTTACTCTTTTTCAGCATATTCAGGAAGTATAAGTATGGATCATTACAGTGTAATCCAAGAATGGATGGATATAGTGGGACTTTTACAGCTACAGAAGTCACGAAATGGCTGCTTTTACTGAGGTTGCTAGAGCAGTGGCTCAAATCTTGGTCCACCATCATCATAGACAGGCCAGTGACTTGGAAACCCTTAGTGGAGATGCTTTATTTGGGAGATTGCTTTTACTGTCTTTTATTGCACTGGAGTGTTTCTGCTCTGTTCACTAAGGCAGAGACTATCAGAGGAACTGCTTTGATGGGGCTGTGGTTCACCATGTGTATATATTCATATATACACACACACAAGTTTTTACCTTTGCTTTTATAAGCATGTAGTGATAGAACAATTATTTTCCTGTAGTTCTGTGAAATCAGCCTCTGGCTCACATTTCTTTGCTTACCCAATGCAGGAGGAAAAATGGAAGCACTTCAAGAAAGCTTCAGCTGACCACTCAGGTCTCTGTTTTCCTACCTGTCCTGCTGGCTCTAGACCTAGAATATCTCATTTTTGCCCAAGTATTCCTGAGATAGCTAGTGAAATTTTAGACAGAAGGGGATATATCTTCAGATGAAAGCTTTTTCTTGCTACCTGGGTTGGCAATTTTTGCCCTCCACACTGGTTACAAAATTCCCTCTCCAGTCCAGCAACACCCCAATTTCCAATTTATTATTTTAGAACTGCATTTAATAAAAAAAATAAGATTGTTTCACCTGTATGAACCAGGAAACTTTATTTCAGTCCATCATTAAAATCTGCATGTGTTTGCAGCCCTTCTTTTATAATTTAAGTAGTATAAAATACTCTAGTTATGCATATACACATTTTTCATCCAGCAAATAAATTGATAATAGTTTTGGGGTTTGTTTTCACCTACTATATTAAAAAGAGCGTTGCAGATGTTGCCAAGTCAAACAATCAAGAAGTTAAAATTGAGGTTGTTTCATCCTTTCTCTCTGCCAGGAACATTACAATACACTAATAAGTAGGTAGCCATATGCAGCTATTTATCTCAGATATTTTATTTCATCTAGTGTTTAAAGTGGGTGAGCATAAATTTGTTCAGTGTTTTTCACTCTCATTTTGTTTAAAATATAATTCATGCTTGCCCTAGGGCCCATGTACTGTTTCAGACCCTCCTGTTAGAAACCCTTTGATTCTGCATCCACTGAGGCTTTGGATGCCCAGTGCAAAGTAACTAAGGTTCTTGAGATGAACAGCATTGCACAGCACTTTGCTCATTCAGAGCAGAGACACCATTGATTTCAGTGGCCACTACAAGTTCTCAGAACTTCAAATGAAATCCTTAGTGTGCCCAGTCAGTGCCCTGACGTCAGGCATTCACAAGCCTGTTTGCTGCCTTAAATGACTTGTCTGACCTTTGGCTAGGGCTTTGTCGGAAAGAGAAGTCCTGTCCTGCAGAACATCTTTTAGTTACTTAGCTGATCCCTCCTTCCATCCTCTGTATTCACTCTCTGTTTGCTAAATACCTTTTAACTTATAAAACAATTTATTTAATATTCCTGTAAGAAACAGATTGCCTTCACTGCACAGCTCTGGTTGATCTTCAGAACTGTTCCCTTCTGGCATGCAGTAAGACACAGGTCCTGTGGAAAAATAGAGAGAATGCATGCACGATGCACAGAGGAGGGCTGTGTTAAGGCTACATGTTTGCCCACAAATGGATCCCCATGTATTTTGGGAGTTCATGGAAAGCTTCATGCCCCGAGGATTGCAGAGGCTGCTGTGATAGTACCATGCAGACATGCAAGAGGAGGATTTGCTTTTGCCCTTTATGTACCCATAGATGGGCTCATTTATTGTGGGGGGAAGGTCAGCATTGTGTAGCAGAAATGCCTTTTGCCTCTTGGACTGCATGCAGGTGACTCTTTGTAATTTATTTTTATATCCATCTGGAGAAATCAAGTGGCTGAATTTCCGTGAGTGCTTTCACCACACATTGAATGAAGGCCATGATATTACAAAAGAGTACCTTCTCCTTTAAGCAAAAGTGGTGATTTTCTGAGAATAGCAACAAAGAGGAAAGGAAGCAAATAGCTTTCTTTGCAATAAGCAGCTTTCAAATACATGGAATCTCAAGTTACAGTGGGCAGAAAGCCTGCTCCCTGTAGATTACCCCACTTGGTGTTCAAGTGGGGTAATCAAGTGAAAAGGATAGGGAAGCTCTTGATCTATAGAAAGCGAACATGGGACTTGACAAGAGTCACTTTCAGAGCAAGATCTACACTTCAAAACCTAGGCAGTAAACACTTAATGATGCAAGTTGTCATAACTGAACTACCACAATTTACAGTTTGAGTATCTGTCTTGAATTTGCTGATAAATAAATTCTGGGAAACATGGGTGTGTTGAAAGATTTAAAACATAAGTGTTCTAATCGCTTTTACTCAGTTTCATTTGTTATACTTTCAAATTTTAATGAACATTCAAACTGCTGTATTGAACACTGGTAAACAGACTGCATTATTAACAGAGAGTACATTTTTTCTTTAATTTAGACCACTGCAAGAATTCTATCTTGTGTGTGAAAGGCTCATCAACCAGTGGAGCTGCAAATTGGTGCCAAGTAGCTCGTTGTCCAGATGGCGTGCACTCTTACTGTGCTCCCTTACCATTCCTTAGGTGCTTAGTATTCCTCTGTAGGTTACTTCAATGTCTTGTTCAATTGTGGGCTGCCAAAACAACTGTTAAATAAACATTTGAAGGTGGTGTGTTTTCAGTTTAGAGTGCAATGTTAGTGTTCCCTATTGATACCAAGTTTGATTGAGCTGGAAACCAAAGTTCCCAGTGTAGTTGTAAGACAGGTGCATGAGTTTCTGCAGTGTCCCCCTGCCCTTGCTGAAGCCTGACCTACTAGGACTCCCTCAGGGTTAAGGATTACATTACTGTCCTGGTTTAATCGTTTACCTCTCATCGTAGGCCAGTAGTATGAAAGGGTTACTCTGCAGCAAAGACACCTGTCCTACAGCAGCATAAATAAAACTTCCTGTGCTACAGCCTTTATTTCTTTGCAAAACACTCACAAATCCCTGAAGGAATGTATTTCCCCTCTGTGCACTGAAAACATTTTGCTATTTAAAGATAGCTGTCTGTGGGACCTCACACTAGGGTTAAAAATTAGAAGTGGAAAAATATGTTTTCCAGTTACTGTTCCAGAGGAGAATAACATTCTCATTGCTCATCAAAATCACAGGGTATGCAGAAGTAGCATCCAGTGGATATTTTTAGGGAGGCAGAATATCTCACATACAGAATAGACAGCATAAACCCACTGAAGTGAATAAATAAAATCCAGAACAGAACTGTTTGTGTCTTGGAAACTTATCAAGCTGATTACTGGGAAATACGGTGATCGCATCCTGAGTCAGTAATTCTTATTATGCCAATTGTTTAAATGCTCTAAAGCAGGGGTTTCCAAGTGAAGCCTCAGAGCCCATGCAAACTGCAAAACATTTATGTCCCACAGAGGGATTTTGTAGTACTCTCCTACAGTGAGTATAAAGTACTGCACTGCAGATGAATTTCATTATGTATTCCTAACTTAAGGGTGTTTTTCCATGAATGAAATACTATGAAGCACTGTTTGGCTGGCAGTTAGACTGTTTTTATGGACCTGGTTGGGAGTGGTACTCCAGCTTCACCCTCTGTGTTCATTCAGTCATATTTTTTGCTATCTGAATTTTGGTAGATTGAAACAAGTACTGAATAAGGTGCACAGAGAAAAAAATGTTTATAGAATGCTGCCTGGTTGCAGACCAAACTGTTACAAAAAGCATATTTGTAGTAAGAACAGATAGAGTCCTTCCCTTTTTGCTTTTCTCTACAGAAGGAAAATGGGACTAAAGAAGTATAGTCAGGTTTTACATGCTGGAGCAAATACTCTTGAGTATGTCACCAGAGTCCTTCCAACTTCCATGATCCACTAAGTTAAAATTCTGACAAGAACAGAGGTGTGAGAGTTTTTTTCATTGTGTGTGGTGCTGTGGTACACAGGACATTGACACCACCCTCTAAGCAGCACCCTTAACTAACCACTGGTGCCTCTTCTTCTCACTTGCTCATTACCCCTTGGGTAAGAAGAGGATTCTGGTATTATTTTTATTATCTTGCTTCAGCACAGGGGAGTCATCTCTGTAGAATCTCCTGAGGTCCTTCCATGACCAAAGTTGCTGGGATTCTAGCAGATTTGAGCTCATATTTGTCAGACTCAGAATCTCACTGCAAATTGTGGAGAGAATTGCTGGTGAGCATATGTTTATTTTTGGATTAATATTTTCACATTGTCATTACACTGTAATTCCTTCTAAAATCACTTTGCTTTTGGCCTGAGAAAATGGAGTGGTTCATTCTCAGGCAATTAAATAGCTGTGGAAGGTAGGGGCTGGCAATAACCTGTGTAAGTTGGGATGAGTGGATGTGATGCTGTCGCTGGAAAACCCTGGCAGCACCGGGCCACTGCACATAAGGGAGCAAGGTGGCAGGTCGGTATTTCTGCAGGTGCACTTGGCATCACCCAGCCTTCATTCTGATGAAATGGCTGTTGTGTGTTCTCAAAAATGTTTTGAATGTCAGGCTGCACATGTAGACCTGATCAAAATTCCCGTACCAGTTTAGATGTGGTCACTTGTTTACCTGCACTGGTGCATTAAAAACTGCTCAGTCTTTTTCCGTTTGCCTTGTCATGGTGTAGGTGTCCCCAGACACCAATGCTGCCCAATCAGGACAACTTCTGGGACTTGAGCCTTTGCTACCTTTCACCACACAGCCGTCCCTTCTCCACAGTGCCTGGACCTCCCTAGATCAGATTCGTGAGCCGTGCTGATATGCTTTTAAACTATGCCCAGCTGCCTCGCCTTGGAAAAAGAAAAAAGTCTGTTTACAAGGTCCCATTTCCTTTCATGAGTCACTGGAATTTTTTGTTTTCATCTTGAATACGTGAAATATTTTATATAAATTTTGGGAGTGGTCATTAATCATCTCTTACAAAATTTACTGGTTAGCATTGCATTGATGACCTCTCTCTAGTCCTCATGCTGAGTGATGTTCTCAGGGTGTTAGCAAACAAAACAGACAAAAGGAAAATGAGATCTAAAAAGATGTTAACAAACATCTGCAGAGTTTTCATCTCCTGAATAGTAAGCATCATTCTACTATATTCCTTCCTTAGTATTCTCTGTGTATTTGTCATGTCTTGCTGTGCTACATCTAATTTACAATCTAATCCCTACCAGAAAAAAGAACTTGGAGGTTTTATTTGCCTAGGTACTATGAATACACCATTTAAATGTTAAAATGTTTAAATAATGTGGAAGAAATTGAATGGACAAAGACAGGAGTCTCTCCCTGAAACATATCCTAGCCAGCAATTCACCCCTCCTTCTCCATTCTTCCATTAATCACGAATTAATTACATGATGATTCTAAAATGAATGAAGCAAAAACCTACTAAGAACAAGGAGGCAGCTTGCAAATCCACTGTAATTTGCAACTGAGTTGTGTTACGAAGTGCAACCCAAGTGTACTAATTAATTTGAATTATCACTTAGCCATGTGTTCATATAAAGATTTTGTTTTCCTGTATTTTAATTTTGAATATTTCCTAAGGAAAACAGTCATAGATAATTTTGTTTGGAACATCAGCTCAATGAAGCTGATGAATAAATGCATCTTGAATTTCCTAAGCAAGCTGAATTCAAAATAGCGATATTTATTGATGGATTTTCTTAATCACTGTGTCTTTTCTTCTTTGTGTTTGTGCTACTGAAAGTGTCTTGTAAGTACATATTAGGTATGATTAGCTCATATGTTCTTCCAGAGGGTAGGTTCATCAGTCTAGCTTTGTTTGAATCACTAGTGCGTAGTAGAAACTCTTCTCTGATTTTTAGAGGTAATGTTGCCAATACAACAAAGCAGGCAACATCCCTCATAGTTTTGATGAGTAAAGTAAAATACAAATTAGAAGCCATATCTTGGTTGATCATTGCTTCTTAGCTGATACGAGTTCTTCTCTCCCATGATCTAACCCTTTCCATGTTTTGATTGCCTGTGTTTCTGATTATATCACTAAGCAATTTTTGAAATGTCATAGTGCATCTGTGACTCCTTAACATTACAGCTTTGTGGTAGAAATTCAATTAATTCTGAAAATCAAATTCCTGTTCCTTTTGTCAACCTGCAGCTATTGTAAAAACTTTCATTCTCTTTGTCTAGACCCTTAATACTCATCACAGTTTCTTGCACAGTTCGTGACCATAAAATGCTCTTCTTAGTTCAGAATTATATGCAAAAGATGTAGATTTCAGGTGTTTCTAACCCTTCTGCAGTGCTAGCCATGAAAATATTAACCAAATTCCAAGCCTCATAGCATTATTTACCTGCATGTGCAGACAGCCTGAAACAGCATCTCTAGTTAGTCTGAGATAAAACAGACAATTCCAAGTTCCTTGGATCCCACTAGCTTTCCAAGAGTTATGTTAGGGATTTTCCCAGTTTTGTCACACTTTTTAAATGTTGTTTTCTGGTTTCATTTCCTATTAGAAAATATAGCAGTAGTTTCATTCTCTCTGAGTTCGCTTTGCTGGAAGAATATTCAGGTTACCTTACATTCCTAAAGAGAGATCTTACTGCCTGTGTCACAGAAGCGTATTTAGGGCTTGGAAAGAACATCTGTAACCTGTAGCAGCTGAAGAGAGGAGGGGGAATGAAGTGGAATTACTTATTAGTTCTCTCAGCCTCCTTCAATTCTGAGAAACTGTGAAAGAACATCTCATACAGATGTTATTGAAGGGTGCACAGTAAGTATAATAGAAGTACTGTAACGTTTTAATCAGATTATCTGTGGCAGAGAGGCCCAGAAAATAAAAAAATACATATCCTTACTCGAAGGATTGTGGCATTCTGACCCTTTAAAAAATTGCTATATTAATATTGCTTTATTGAAGGAATATTTACTTTATCTTCCATTAAGAAAATAATGGAACATATCCCTGTGCAAGATTACCTGTTTCTTTTATTTCACTGCTGTATTCAAGTAGTTCATAAGTAATTGGAATGTGGGAATGAAAGGGTGAATTGCCAGAGTTCTCCCTAAGCCTATGGCAGTTGTAGAGTGGAGTGTGCCTGCCTTTCCAGGCATTCCAGAAACAGGCGTTTGTTTTCATTGACCTCACCCACACTGAAGACTTGCTGCCAACTAAAATCATTTCAGCAAGATGCGACACATAAAGTGGTTTTAACAATTTTACTTTTCACTGGAAGAGTAATTCCATTTCTGATTACTCCAGCCCTGCAAAACTCAGCAGAAATTTCAAAGCCTATCAATTAAAGTGCTTTCCAATCAGGCACATTGTTGAGTATGTCCCTTTTCCTCCTTATGCAGTAAAATTCAGGCTGCCTGCATTACCTCTGTTCTCTTATTACTTTAATTTCATCTTTAAAATGAGAATACTATTTCAAGTAGAGAAGAAAACACTGTGACCATACTTAGTAGGATTCTTTGATAATTACAGAGAAAAGTACTTAAAAAGTTAAAATCTGTCAGCGTTTGGCTGAACTAGGGACGTAACATCAGCAGCTTGTGCTGCTTGTATAGTTCTTTTTCTCTCTCCATTTCACCCGAGAACTTTTTAAGGAATATCAAGTCCCCATCTGTTTTCATTCAGCATCACCTTCCATCCAAGCCTACTCAGGAGTAAGCACAAAAACTTTATTCCAGGAATCTCTCCTTCCTCACCTCTGCACGTAGCATGTGCTGGGTTTAGGTGTCACAGTGGTCTTGATCATCGGTTTTACATGTTCCCCTGAGAGAAGAGGGCAAGGCAGCCTGAGCAGGCAGACAAGGAGCAAACTCCGCTGGGTTTCCCTGGTCAGCAGGAGCAAGGAGCCAGGACTCCAGGCTACCATGCAGAGTGTGCCTGCTCTGCTGCTGGAGCAGAGCTCTCTTGGCCAGGGCCTTGGTCCCTGGAAAATATTTGCTCCGTTGAACTGGCACATTTGCTGCATTGCAGTGATGACCGAGGATTACTTAATTGGCAGGAATTGTTCTACATTCTAGATTGTCAGTTTGTTTAGCGAAAATCAGAACTGAGACTTGAGAGAAAGCTACTGCCACGCAGGCAAAGTCAGAAACTGAGCAATTCCCACCTTCTGGGTTTCACATATGCTGCCAGCAAAAGTTTGACTGTAGCATTTCAGGGTGTATCTGGGCTGGCTGTACTCGGGGCACTTCACAGGAGTGGGAATGATGGGCTATGCTAACAGAGGGGTTGTGCTTTGCTGTTTCTAGTGCTTGAATAAAGTAGACACAAATGTACACACGCTCTTTAGCAGTGTCACTATTCTACCTAGTATTGTTGGGGGTTTTTCTGCCTTAGCTTTCCCCATAAAGTAAGAGACAGGCTACAGTGTCTGTACCATGTGAAGAACTGCGAGATCTTGCTGTTTCTTCTAAACAAGAAATAGGCTAGTGTGAGAAGTCCATTTCATTTTCTTCAAAGCTTCTTGTAATGGTTTCTCTAACACCAGTAATCCTGCCATTCTGTGCAACAGAACAATTTTTCAAGTAATTAACATTAGACTGACAAGTGGGTTGAAAAATACTCCTAGACTAGAACAAAAAATGTATTCCAGCTGGCTTTTATGAGTCTCCTTCCTTCGTTCAGAATGTGTGATGGGTTTTATTGCCATTTTTCAACTTCCTTATATTCTTAATTTTGTTGCAGTGTTTCAGCAAAAGGCCACTCGAGTGACCAGCGACAGCAGCAGGACATACTGTGAGGCCAGGAATCCTGGTACAGAATTTAATTTAGCTCTTTAACTGCCTTGGTATTTTTCAATAGAACTAGTAGAGTTTTGCTGTGACTTGATTTTGGGTGATTTAGCATCTGTTTTGCCACCTGTGATTTATATCCTTAATGGTATTGCAGCACTAAGAGATCAGATTAAAGAAAGAAGACTAAAAGTTACAGTCTTGTAGGAAAGATTTATAGAGTCAGAGTTACTTTACATTCTTCTGTTTCCTTTCATCATTATGATTATAAACAAGAAAAGGAAGGACAGGAGGGCTCAGCTGTGCACTAATTCCAGCCATGGAATGACAGTATTCGGGGGAGCAACAGTTTCCTCCCGGGTACCCCAAGATCCACATAAAATTAATTACTTGTGGTAGTCCAGTTGTTTTTTGAGTTGTAGCACATTACAATGTTGCTACTATAAATTCCATTAATGGTACCCTAAAATAATTAACGATATTATGTACAAAATGAATGACCACTGAGTGAAGATATTTCCTCCTGCTTCAGTTATCAAGTAGCAGGTCAGGATTAAAGCATATAGAGCAGCATGTAATCACTGATTTATTACTGCCCTGGGGAACTGCAGTCTCCAGTGCTGCTGACATTGCTTTGCATGAATGCTAAACCACTTAGGAAAAAATACAGGACCTTCTAGATCTTACTGTGGTGGAATATTGGTAGCACAGCTCCATAAACCAATGTAGTGGCCTTCTTTGATGGAGTGGCTACATGGTTTTATGGGTCTGGGGAAATATATTCACACACCTTTTGATGATATGAACAATGCAGTTTTACCTGACCTTGTCTGATCTGCAAATAATCCTGTCAGATGAAAGGTCATTAATCCATCAAAATAGAACCAATTATCTGAGAAGCAAAAGAGCAGAGATTCATGCTCACTGTGTGCTGGTATGATCAAAAAGAGTACTGGGAGAAGCCACAGTAGCTGTTTATGCCTTTCCTTAGTGTATTTCCCTTTGAACAGTCATTCCTTGCTTGAAATGAAGATAGTGGTAACAGAAAAACTGACCTAAGTCATATTGATGGTTTAAACTTTTATCTTGGCCACACTCCCATGCAGTGAAACAGCTGCAACAGCCTCGTAGAGGGCTCAGAGACCCCCGTTTCATGGCTGCTCATGCGTTCTGGATCAGCCATTCCAGTATCAGTATCCTGGAAAGAAGCAGTGCTACATCTCCCTGGACCAAGCTGTGAATCTGATAATGCACATCTCCCTTCAGTTGTGCACTTGTATCATATTCTCCAGGAATACCAGGCTGCAGAGTTTTCTTGTTGCTGCAATGTGTTTAATAATTTGGAGGAAGGAAATCTTGTGAAATTTCAAAATTCTTCCTTACCAAACTTTTGAGATATGTAATGTAGGACCCTGAAGAAGAAAGGGATAAAAAGGCACTGTGGATATTTTATATAGCAACCATTTCCTTTAAAATGTCAGTAGTATAATGGTAGTGCTAGAAGGAAATTCTTTTATGAACCAACGCTAATGGAGAATCCGTGGACCAGGGCAATAGAAATGAACAGAATGTTTGGTATGCTGCTCTGCTGCCAGAGAGTAATGGTAGAATCCTCATTGATTTGTTGCATTTCTCACTTTGTACATTTTGTTGTAGCAGCATACAGAGGCCACACTGAGACAGTGACTTACAGCACTGTGGTACACAACATCCCTCCTGAACAGAAAGAACTCATCCACTTGCAGGAACAGGTGAAAAAGGGGGCAATTTCTGTGGATGAAGCCCTTGACAGATTTAAAGAGTGGCAGAACAAAAAGCAGAGACCACCGTTTGCTCAACAGGTATGAGTCTGAAATTTGTTCCTTGATAGGAATCTTGATCAGAGGTTCTGAAAACAAGATCTTGTGTTTTGGCTCCTGCATATGAGGTCAAAAGTAATAATCATTATTTACACGCAAATCAGCTCCCAAGGAGCTTGCTGCTTGTGCTTCTGAATCTTCTAGAAACCCATTTCCACTGTTGTTTGATTACTTGAGAGGTTTTCTGAATTTGATTAAAATCCAGAGTTAAATGTGTTGGTCTCCTAAGACTCGTGTTTTAAACTGTTGGGTGATGTGCATCTTTCATGAAGCCTTATGTCACCAAAGAAACCAAATGTGCTATTGAGCAGTGTCAGCTAACAGGAACATGACTATATCAAACGTACCTTTATTACATTCATTTAATATGTATTAACTTACATCATGCTTTATGCCTGTCCGAAAATGTTGAATATACTTAGTGAAATCCACAACTGTTAGCAAGGCTCTACAGCTCCTTTCTGTTCAATGTATGGAGTAAATTGATGTGCACAAAAACAGGATTTACAAAGGCCCACACACTGAGTCACTGAAAGATGCGAGCCATGGAGAGGAGGTTTGCTAATTACTTCTAAAAAGACACATGGAGGAAGAGGTTATGCCCTCATTTTATTTGAGGTCATGTATTAACAAAAATAATTTCTTGTTGTCCTTTAGGTCATTTAGTAGAAAGAGGAAAAGCAAAGCTAATTTACTGCTTTTCAGAGTGGAAGAGCTATCAGATGCTGCCAGCAAGGAGAATGCTCTTTGTGTTTGCTTCTACTTGAAAGTCTGAGCTTTGTCATCACAGTGGAATATTTGACAGCAAAAAATGCAAGGGCCAGGAACAGTTTGGGAGCCTGTTTCCCAAGCTGGGCACCAGCAGCACAGCACTGGGAATGTGAGGGATGCCCCCTTCCAAATCCATCTGCAGCCAAGCATGCAGATGAATTACTGGTATTGCTCTCTCAGTCAGGGGCATATCTTGTGGAGAAAGATGGTATCTAATCTGTGCCATGATAGCAGCACCAAATTATAAGTCTTGTTTTTTTTTTTCTTGGTGAACTATAAGATGCCTGTATTTCAAGGAAGATTTACTTGGCCTGTTTTCAGTGCTTCAGGGAAAAAGCTACTTTGTAGTGGTGGTTTATACCCTGCATTGCATGTGTGACTTTTCTTTGGGTTTGTTCCATATAAAAGTCTTTTCTTCGTACTCCTCTATAAACATGATGAACTGACTTCATGCTGTCACTGCAGTTGTTTGTCCTTCACTTGGATTTTTGAGGAAAAATCGCTTGTCCGGGAAAAAACCACACCAACCCCAAAACAAAAAACCCCAAAGAAACAAAAAAGAACACCCAAGCCTCTGTAACTAATGCCAGAATCATTGTAACTTACTGCTGAGGGGGATAACTCCACAAGACGCATAGGTAAAAATGCTAAAATTAGCACCAGAAACATTTTTCAGTGTTTTAAAATTATTTTCCAGGGCAGAGATGCTTGGTGTTCAGAATGCTAAAGAATCCAGCTTTTTACAGTGACTTATTATTTTTACAGTAAGCTTCCATTACTGATCTCTGCTGCTGGTTTTATGCTTGTTTTTTTACTTAAAGGAAAAAGTGCATCACCTTAGAGACACCACTGTCAAAAACAGACAAGAAAATGAAAACCTGAATGGTAAGTTGCACTTTTTCTGCCTGTTAGGACTCTGAAGCCTTGAACTCTAAGTATAGTGCAGAAGTCTGATCTAAACCCTTTTGGATTGGGCACTGAATTTGTAATGAACATTTTCTGTATCTGACCACATTTATTTTAGCATAATCAGGCCTTCAGCAGTATCAAGAGTTCATCCCAAAGATGAAATCACTGCGAGTTAATGGGGCAGAAAATTTACCAAGCCTATGTGGCTCAGCTTTTCTGTAGCCTATTTCCTACTGCATCATCAGAATTTGGGTAGATGGCTTCTTTAGAACAATTTGCTTGATGACTTCAATATTTTATTTGTAAATCAGCCATCAATTTTCAAATTCTTGATGAACTTTCTACTGCTACAGCAGTTTTTTTGAGTATTGTGGTCATAATTTAAAGCTGTACCATCGGTGATTTAAGATGCCTTTTTCCCTTTTGGGGGGAAAAATGGGATTTTTGGGGTTGTTCTGTGCAGGTCTAGGAGCTGGACTCTAGGATCCTTGCGGGTGCCTTCCAACTCAGAATGTTCTATGATTCTTCGTGATTGAATGTCATCTGCAATAGTATGGGTCATCTGCTTTTCCTGCAAATGATTTTCTCTCGTTGTTATAAAAAAAAATCTATTAGATGGTATTGGTTTTAGGCCTGTGATTTCTGTAAACTTCAGTACATATGCTGAAAGGAAAATGAGTATTTTTCACATTGGACTTAGTACCATTTGTGTATTTTTCACATTGGACTTAGTACCATTTGTGTATCTCTATTTAAAATTATCACCTTAATGTGTTATTTCCTTACTGCAAGAGAGAAAAGTAATGCACAGTACTGCTTTCATTATTCTCTTAGCCAGTGTTGTATTTATGTGAACTTGTGAGATATTGTAATTAATAAAGGGAAATTCTTGCTGGCCCAGTGGCAGCTTTGCAGCCCAGATACTTCAGTTTAATATCATCTGTGGCTCGTAGGGGTGCAGTGTCCTGAGCAAAAGTCATCACAAGGTGCTCAGAACCTGAGGGCTTGGGATCACTGCAGCTGATGATAACATGAGGGTGATTCTTGGAAAGTATTTATCTGTAGGGTTTCATTTTAAGGCCATAGCAGCAGTCCTGCCTCTGTAGCTGTTCTCCCTCTCCAGAGTTCATTTATTGGATCATATCAGCAGAAATGTAGTATCAACACTAGAATCATTAATTTGGTGAAATTATCCAGTAACTCAGGTAATGATCACTATATTCCCTTCTGATCCTAACCTCTCTGCCCTCTGTTACATTATCATATATCCTGTGATGCATGTAAATCAGCAGCTTTGCACTGCAGAAATGCAGTGGGAAGAATCATTATGGTCTGTGTCCAATAACAGAAATCAAGTATTTCAATGCTTGAAACTAAGGATTTCCTCTAGAACTGGAGGCACATTGATGGCAAGAGTAAATAAGGATCTCAGAAGGCCAGTATCTGTGTCCAGACAAATTGCCTGAAACAAAAATGACAATCACTTTCTTTTCTCCTTCAAAGTTCCTAAGGAAGGCAGACCAGAGCATTCATTTGAGAGACATGTTGTTTCACATGCCATTTAATAAAGTGGTATGTGTGAATGTCAGCAGTCCTCAGATTTGTTCAAAGAATTCTAGTTTCCACAGGTATATACAGGCTCTCCCTGCTGTACCTTTAAAAACATGGGCCTCGCTCTCTAGACTCCGTGTTTGAAACCAGGATTTGGACAGTCTTTTTCACAGACAGTTTTTGAAGTCTTGATTGAGGATTTAAAGAGATCACATCTGAAGTCTGTTAGAAAAGGAATTTGATTTTATTTTAATGAGAAAGGAAAACATCTCCTACAAATTAGTATGGAACATAATTTTTAGTTTCTTGGTAAGTTTGATCTTGCTTCCACTGTAATGAAGTTATTAATGAGAGTGGCACTCATTTCAGTCTTCCATTATAACATTTGATGCTATCTCAAACTTCATGTCTCATTTTGTAACAGTTTAGTATAGGACTGAATAAAACCCAAAAAAGAGAAATCAACTGCAAAGCAAAAGGTTCTGCCACTCTTGGAGTGAAACATCTACAAAACCCTATTTTAAGAACAATTAAATAAGGCCTAGGCATGTAGAATGTTCATTTGTAGAAAGTACAGACACAGACAATAGTTTAGCTCAGTATTATATAATACACGTGGTCTGACCTGTAGACATTGATAATACTTTTTTTTTTCCAAGATGTTCACCAACAGACCAAAACCAAGAAAAACAAATACCTGAATAAAATTTCAGGGAAATACATAAAAGGTTTGTGGACAGAAATTCCACTTTTAAATCTGAGTAGCCCAGATTTTTCAGGGTACACCACCGAAATACTGAACTAGAAGTCACTTATTGCCCATGGGAGACCTTATCTATGAGCAAGGCTCCTTAAGCATCAGGTAAGGCTTGAGAGCCTTGGGTTTGTGCATGTCCACTAACAGAGCAAATAGCAGTAGCTGAGACTATATTTAGGCAAGTATTACTAGACAAGTTTCCTTTAAAGTCTTAAAAACAAACATAGCTTTCACGTGCATCCCATGTCCTTACTTCCTAGCACACGGGTATATTTAAAAACCTGTGTGATGCCTATCTACATCACTGGGCTTTTGAAATACCTATGTGAATCTCATTTAGCCATTTCTGAACATGGAATTTCAAAATCTGCCTACTATTGCAGTTATATTATGGCACCTTGTGTGTCACATCCCACAGCTTTAGTCATCCAACACCTAAAAATACACATGAGATTGCAGAAACTACATAAGAAGGTTTGAGTTGCTTGCAGTTAGCTATCCCCTCATAGCTGATCTCTGTAGAGCCTTGAACTTGTTTGTTAGGGACGCAGGGGAAAGTGCCAGGTTCCTCATCAAAACTGGGAATGACTGATGCTCTGTTCTCTGGGCCTGGCACAGCAGCAAGAACCAAGTAGTAGGTGACCCTGCTTCATTGCTAGGTAATGAGCAAGACAGAGGCCACAGAGGACAACCAGCTGGACTTCAGGAGACAAGGACTGCATTAAGCAAATGTTAGGCCTGATTTATTATTATTGGTGGTGATGTTACTACAACTACTATTATTTCAATGCCAGCAACTTCTATAATGGTTGAAGGTAGGTCTTGGAAAAAATGTTAGATGTTTTAGTACTCCTCCAATGACAAATATACCCAAGGGACAAATGAGCAATTCAGTTTTTGCAGCTGTTCAGTCTTGGCCTCCCTGGCAAGACTGGCAAGGTAAGTGGCCTGCTGTGGGAAGGTCAAAGCTTTTTCCACAGGCTACTCAACTGCAAGTATTTATTTCTTAGCTGTTAAAATCAGTAGGTACTGACACTGGAGGTGGCCTTCCTATCCAAGAAGGGCAAGTTCTCTAGCTGTTGCTGTAGACTGTTTAATACTGACCTGCTCCTGTAAGTAGCCAGGTCATCCACTGCAGTAAAGGCATCCTCCACGGAATTTCTTCTTCCAGATTTTTATTTCCAAATCTGTAGGTGCCCAACTTGCTGCCAAAGACCAAATCTCTTTCCCATCTTGATCCAAAAAACATCCAGAAGAGCACTATGCACATTCTACAAACTGGCAGGTTATTGATTACATTTGCCATCCAAAATGTCTGGCTACATTCCTCAGCCCTCATCAGTGCCTTGTTTTTAGTCCAAGTTGCTAACAGATTGCTTATTCATCAGTTGATGCCTCTCCAGCTTGCAGGTTGTGTCTAAGTAGAGTTCCCTGAAAACTAAAAAAATACTTCTTATTTTTGAGCACAACCACCAATTTCTGTTGTCTCTGCTAAGGCAATAGGAAGATGAGCAAAGAGCCTAATTCTGGCATTTGGATCCGCAGGCACTAAAACTTCTTTAGTCAGCCCAGTTAGCAAAGTTGAAATACCATGGGACCCTGAAGCACATACAAACTTTAGTATGTTTGGACAGTGAGGAAGTCATATAAAAGCTGCTTTTTTCTTCATGACTTCAATAGTATTTCAGTCAGGACTTCTAGTCTTAAAAATACTTGCTTGGTTGTTTACAATAGTGTCCATCGGACTTGTGAAGGAGCATCTTTAGCCTGGCTCATTCCCAATTTCTTAGCTTCACACGATGCTCAAAGTTTAAACCTAGAAAATAACAAAAATCAGTTTCCTGCCTTTTTGTCACCAAGTCAGGTCTTCATGAGGCAAGCCCACAGTCCCACTGCTGACAGGAGTTCACCAAGACAATGAATATCCATGCAACTCTCGCCTCTCCTAAGTGCCACCAAGAGAGATCAGCCTTGCTGTTGGGAGTAAGAGTTGTACAAAATCCACCTCATATCATTCTCCCACACAACAACTGCTTATTTCTGTGAATGTCTCTTGCTCCCCTGCTCCCAGGGACATGTGTTGTCTTCATATTTGAAGTAAAGGACATAAAAAGTGACTCATCGTAGAAATGTGTTTTCTGAATTATTCAGCTTTGAAAGATATTCTGCACAAGCCTAACTTATTGATTTTAAATTATTATTGATTGCACCTTTTTCTTTTTAGTCTACAACTAGGACCCCAACAGACAAGGAACAGATGCCTAATTACCCGAGGTAAGAGCAGGTATACAAATGCACGCACACACGCACGCACGCACTCACGCACAGACATGTTGTTTGTCATGGAAACACACTTGTGGAGGTACTTTCCATCAGAGTGCATTTGTGTGACAGGAGGATGGAAGTGCATCTCAGAGGCTCTGATTTCACAAGATAAACCATTATCATTGGTCTGGTTTGTACTAGAACTTCTGTTTTATCAGCTATCAACCTACTCTCGTTTAGCGGGGCAGATTAGCAAGCAGTGAGGCACTCACCTGTGGCTGCAGCTGAAGAGAGCTCCTGCCAGCTATTGCCACTAAGGCAGGGTATGCCCCTAAAAGCTGCATCAGAGTCCAGTCCTACATCCTGATTTCACAAGCAGTATCAAGCATATTGAATAAAGTTGAAAGCCGTAGATACAAGGATGTGTCCAGATTAAACATGAGACCAATGGTCATTTCAGTGCTGGGAAGCTTAGAGGTGAGGATACTGTCTCCACAAACAGCAGAATTTTCCAGTGGTTGTGCTAGTGTGTTTCTTGGGTTTGGGGCATCTAATGAGCTCTTTAATAGTTGGAGGGTTTAAGTATTACTATCTGCTACCTCATTATATTACTATTACATTAATATATTGTATAGTATTAATATTTTTGCTATTATTACATAATATTATTAATTTTATTAAGTAATGTTTGTTCACAGTAGCAAATTGAAGAACTTTATTCCTACAGACAACTGTAATTTTAAAGGTTTTGTTAGCTAAGTTCCTTTGTTTCAATTTGCCTCTCCAACTTTTCCGAGTGAGGGGAGTGCAGTGTGCTACTGTTGTAGCATTATTTTTTTGACATTGAAAATGGATTATCTTCAATGGTGTCTCTTCTGCCACCCTACTCTCATGTAAAGGAGAGGGAAGTTGCTTCTTGCAAGAACTCTGTGTCCATGCCTCATTTCTGGAGCCAACTGTTCACCTGCTCACTGGAGTGCAGTGTCCACACCATGAAACAATAGGTACCTCCTCTGAATCACTTGTTCAGGCACCCCCCTCCAAAAGTTCTCATAAGAACAAAAAAAAAAAGTCTTATGACATGAGCTGAAAATGAAAAATTAGTGTTCCTTCTTGAAGAGGCAGCTTGACTCCTACATGGGCATTCCTAGCGGAGCTGTTTCCCTGACTGGAGATGAAGTCACCTATACCTAATGAGCAAAAAAGCTTTGAATTTTAAAAGCTCTGAGGCTGTAGAAAACTATTACAAAAAGCTGGGTAATATCACAGATGCTTATAAATTTCAGATTGCTAAAGGGAGATGAATCATGCAAGGGGAGAGGGGGAATTACCCCTGGGATCAGAATAGGTGATTTCTGTCACTTTTAGAAAATCATTATGTGGGAGAGAGAAGGTAAATTAGAAGTGGGAGAGCTTGCAAATACAATTTATCCAGAACATTCAATAAATTCTGTTTGTGAATTATCCACAGCAACCTCCAAGATTCTCCTCTTCTGCAAAGTATGGCCTCTTCATCGTTTTCTTGCTCTTTTCTGTCTTCAGATTGGTTCCAGGAAAGCACAGGGGTTTTCAAGAATGATTCTGGGGAGATTTTTGAGTGTTTGACTGTTAGAAAAAATTGCAGATAAACAGAGGTTCATCAATTTAAAAATGCTCATATTTTGACCCCCCAGAGAGTCGAGTCTTCAACTCCAGTGCAAAGTTCTTAGCTTTCTTAGCTAGGAATCACATTTTCCTTACACGAGGTGGGAGGAAGATAAGGGAATTGATATCCAGCTGGTGGACCTGAAGGAATAGAATGGTTTTGATTCTCTCATATTCATTTCAACAAATACAGTTTGATCTTATTCTAAACAAACCTGACCAGTCTATTGAATAACAGGCATTTTTCATCATTACCTACAGTGAGACTCCTCAGCCAGCTGCACATCAGTTTCCTCTGCTTGGCATCCCACACATGTGCCAGATGTGCCCTGACAGCCTCAGGCTCCAGCCCACCCTGCTGCGACACCGCCGTGGGGTCATTGCTGCACTTCCAGTGTCTTGGAATCTCTCACCTGGACCAACTCTGGAAGAAGAACAGTACCACTAAAGCAAATTAATAAGATTTCTTGTAAAGTCAGCATCAAATTTTACACCTTTTCTTTGCTTTTTCTTTTTCCAAGATGACAGCTGACAATTTATATGAAGATGTATTGCGTGCTTTGGTTAATAATTTTTAAAGTCATTTCAGTTTTTCCATTGTGCTTGATAAGTTGTTTAAAAGTAGATTTTATGCACAAAAGAGGAAGATTGTAAAAGGTTATGAAGATTACAAAGTGAAATTAAATAAAATTTAGCTTTTACTGTTTTTTAAAACATTTGTATTTTAACTTTATGTAAAAGTTTGTCTTTCCTAGGAATGATTGTATTTCATCACCAGTTTAAATAGTTGTACTCACATTAAAGCTAATTTCTTAAGCCCAACTATGTGAATCAGTACGAATTATCTACTAATGCATTAAAGTGATTACAAGAATTTGGTTTACAGGGAAATCGTGTTTTGTTTAGTAAGTTGACTAAGGTAAATTATATCCAGAACAAAACCAGATTGCTTTCTACTGCATTAACCCAGCAAAAGTAAAGAAATAAATATGGTTAATGGGTATAATGGCCTGCATTCCCAGAGTGTTGTTACACAAAATTTAAGTGAGCATGTGATGATACGAGAGTATGCAAGATGACTTGCCCTATTTCATGCACAAAAACAAGGAAAAAAAAACCTCCTTAATATAAGTACATTTTGCTGCTTAACTACGTGTTAAAGTGACACCCAAAATTGGAAGAGGGGAATGGATTTGAAGTTCAAGCCCTCAAAGCTCATATTATTTTTCCAATCCTAATAAGTTATTGTGCCAAGTGAACTATTAGGAATAAAAATAAGCCAAAAAGCCAATACTGGGGTTTGAAAATAATGACAGAATCTTGAAAGCATATAGATTTAGACTAATTAAAAATCTTTTTTCTCTTTTAAATGGGTTGATTAAACATTTTCAGGAAATTATTTGTTCTTTGGGGAAAACCTGCATTTCTGTTAGAAACACTCCTGACAAACACTGCAGAAGAATTGCTACGAAGTCATAAATATTCAGTGACTGCTGTATTAGTGTGGTAACATAGCTTTGTGTACCATACAAACACAGCAAAAGCCCTGAAATGTGTAATGCATTCCAGAGCTGGAAAGAGAATCAGTGTCAGTGAACTGAGGGGCATGAGACTGTCAGGCTCTATAGGAGAGAAGCTGGAATGTTTTAAGACTCACCGGGCTACACGGGAATGGGAGTGGGGAGAATTATTTGGAAATCCAAATGACTATAAGCTGTTATATTCCCCTGAAGAGGTCCTTCTTTCTGCCCTCAGAAATATTTATATTCTTACAAACCTAGCTAGTCAGTGTATCCCTGGCAGGCATTCCTGAGGGGTTGACATATAGATGGAAAAGAGAATACAAAAAATGAAAAGGTTCTTCATGTTGGTACCTGCTGTCTTTTCTGCCGTTTGTTGCTTGTTTCTGTAGCAGAGGGGATGAAGGGACCTTTCCTGGGAGGGGCAGTCCTCCCAAACCTTCAGGTGCAATCCGGGTTCTCTCTGTGCTGCCAAGGGAGAGGCTGTGGTCCAGTGGCTCCTGTGC
The DNA here is from genome assembly GCA_013398055.1 of Ifrita kowaldi. Lineage (NCBI taxonomy): Eukaryota > Metazoa > Chordata > Aves > Passeriformes > Cinclosomatidae > Ifrita > Ifrita kowaldi. Next base: position 339,413 of record VZRS01004828.1, read on the forward strand.
TCCAGTGAGAGGGCACCTGGGCAATGCAGAGAGTTGGGGTCAATGATAACAAACTACAGAACTGGAGATTTGCAAGAATAAAGCACAGGCAGTTACATCAAGGAAACAGTATGGTTTTTCCTAGGGAAAAATAGAGTGTAACAATACAGCAACAGTGCCAAACACACAAAGTTGAAGCCTGAGGGTAGCTCCCCTCAGGAAATAAAAGTGCACTCTATGTGCATGCATGTATTTGCATCTCTAATGTGATACTCCACAGTTTCCAGCCCAGGATAGTTTAGGATTACCCATAACAAAGCAACTCTTGTTCTCTGCTTTTGTTGCTTCACCCAAGCCCTGCTCTAGATGTCCCAACTACGGCAGCACCAGCGTTACAGGTTTGGGCAGCCCTGTTTTACGAACAGCAAAGGGTATTTTCAGTTCCTGCAGCTGGGGCAGCTGCTTCTGCCCCGTCACAGAAGTACAGTCTCACAAGGATGCCAGATAGCAAGGGAAGATAGATAGGAAAGACAGGCAGTGTCACTTTAATGAAGAAGTACTTCTGCTACACCACAGATTTGTTTGTTTTATCACTCTAAGTCTCCTCTGACTCTTGATATTATAATGTAGAACACCAAAAACCAAAACCAAACAAAATACACCCCACCAAAACCCGGACCAACTGTTGCCAGTCTACAAAATCTTCCTGCAAAATTGTGTGTAATCCATAACAATGCAATTTCTATGGTATTAAATTCCACAATGGCTAAGCAACAAGCTGAAAACAGGGCTGTTGTTCATTTGGGTTTTGTTTACACACACAGAATTCCCACCCACCCATACTTTGAGGCAGCCAGCCAAGGCCCCAGAGGAGAAGTGAAAGGATGGATGTTTTGGGTTTTTTTCTTTCTCCAGAGGGAATTTCTTCATCTCAGTGTAGTTAATTATGTTCAAGCTACAAGTAAAATCATTACACTCCTGCAAAAAGAAAAGCGTCTGTTCCCCACCCGTCTCACACTCAGAATTCACGATCTATTTCCTGCTGCAGGATTTCCATACATTTCTTCAAGGTGTACCACTGAACTTCAGACACGTTTCTAAACAGACATTCCAACACCAAGGAAGTCCTGAAGTTTTGCTAACACACGTGCTTCACTAACGGGGAGCATCGGCAAGTGCCTGGTAGGCAGTGCATGAACGATTAAGTGAATCACAGGAGCCTGAGAGCCTAACTGAGGCAAGATCCCTGTTGTAGGTGCTCTGAAATATTAGCTAATATAGCTGAAATGTTAGTTTCATTGTAAACTAGGGGATTCAGTAGCCAACCCATCAGCAATAACACCACTCCACACTTCCAGCTGGCAATATGTATTCCAATAAACTTGAACCAATAATTCATTGAAAAATAAATACTTTTAAGACAGTGACATCCAAGAGAAAGGAAACAATGCAGAAAGATCCACAGTGACTGCAGTTATCAGCAAGTTTGATCTGCCAGGAGTCTCATTAAAGGAGAAGTTTCAGTGAGTCAGCAGTGCTCAAAGATTGTCCACTTCTTGTTGAGGTAACTCACCATTTGGATGTAGCCTGTCATCCATGAGGGGGTGACATGGCCTTGCTGGATGTTCACCCTATGAAAAAATACTCACAGCAATTCAACACCAGTGTAACATGCAGCAGAGTGAGAATAAATATCAAGTCCTACCTTCATTTTATTAAAGAAGCTATAATCCTTGCAGGAATGTAAATGGTGCTGAAGATACATTTCAGTCTTCATAGGAAACATCTCCTGTGATAAGAACAGGAGCAAAATGACAAGAGTTGTCCTGACAGTGCTCGAGGGGGTGTGAATAACAAAGAGGAGGCAGAACTATGTAGACTGACTGCTCATCCTCTTCATTTACTGTAACCAACTTTCTTCCTGACAAACTTCAGAGTCATAATTCAGTAATGCTGAAGTGAGTCATTCCAGAAATAGGCCCCAAGACAAGCCATCAACAAGCAAGGTGGAGGGACATAATCAGCCACTCTAGACACACTGGGATGCAGTAGCTGAAATTAAGAACTGCATCAAGAGAGCAGGGAAAAGTTTAATGGAGGCAGAAAGTGGTCCCAGGGAAGCAGCAGTCAGTTTATGCCAGACTCCTAGAACAAGAAATCAGAAGACATATACCAACATCACTCTCAACTCCCAACAGTAATTTCAAAGGCTTGGATCAGCCACTTCTTACAGAAAAAAAACCCCAGGAATAAAGTACCCAACTCACTTCTGCAAGGACCCTCCATACACACAGACAGTAGGGGTCCAACAGAGGTGAAGAATCCATCGAGGCTGCCCAACACTGTAAAAAATACACACATGAGCTGCAATTGTTTGCAGATGCAAGTGAAATAAAATACTAAAATGTCCACCAGAAAAAGTTTGCTGTTACCATCTGTATGGAGAATGCACCCAGCCTGGTAAAAGGAAAAAAAAAAAGAGGTTCATCAATTGTAATGCTAAAATGACTCATTATGAACCTGTGGTTTCAGCCCTGGCAGAAGACAGGCCAAAAGATTTCACCCCAGAGCACTAACTTATGAAGCTTGGTTGGGTCACAGCAACTTTTCAGAAAGTAACCATGCATCCAGTGCATTTCAAGGCAAGACACATGGGTCTAACAATTATCTGAGGGACTTTTTCCTAGCATGGATTTGGGTAATTCAGTCACCTTCTCTGGTGCTTGCAATACCTTTCTCTGCTAGATTAAGTGCTGTTATCAGAAGTCTTTTCATACAAAGGTATTTATAGATAAAAGAAAAAAGCCCAAACTTAAACGGAGATCACAAAGCAGACTTGTTAAACTTTGTTGTAGATTTTGAGGTTACCATAAGCACTTCTACCTGCAAGTCATGGGCTGGCACATGCCATTGCTGTTTATTGCACCATGGGAACACCCACACGGCCTCAGTCTGGAGATGAGGATCCCACAGACGTAATATACAGGGTGCTACAGCTTAGATTTCAGTCACCCTCAGAAGAGTCAGGGACCACAAGGTAGCAGTAAGTAACTGAACATACAGATTATGGCAGGTAACCTCACCCCTCTCAATTTACCATGTTAGTAGGTTTATATGCCCTTTTCCACCCATATCTGATATCTGATCAGACATCACAATCTAGAGAAAAACCTAGACATCAAATCCTAGACAAGCAAATGCCAGCAGCTGCCAGCCACCAAACAGAGCCCACACCAGCTGCCATTCTCCCAAGTCATAGTTCTGGCTCACAGCACACAAGGAAGTATGGGGAGACACAAAGGAAATGGAGAGTGGGAAAGGATTAGGCAAGGGGTAAATTGCACCATTACCACAAGAGGGAAGCCTTCATTTAAGTTAAAAACTCCATCACAGACAATACAGTCAAGAACTTACATTAGTCTTCTATTTTAGGGTGAATTCAGTGAATCTATAACCACAGGAAGCAACGAATGAAGTCCCTGATGCTGTCTCTACTGATCAATTACCTTTGGAGCCAAGCAAGCTTCCTCACTAAAAAGAAAAAGGAAAAAACATTCCAAAAACAACAAAAAAAGCCCAAAAAACAAACAAAAAACAAACAAACAAAAAACAACAAGAAAAATCACACTTTTTCAAGCCCTAACACACTAAAAACTTTGGGATTGATATTAATGGCACATAGGTACTACAGGGCAATTCACAAACTGCAGTGCATACTTTATCTTGCACAATTTCCACTGCCTTCCTGTTCAAGCGTTTCAATTTCCCTTACTGGATCAGGCCCAACAGTGATACAAGCGCTCTGGCAAGCAAAAGTGACCAAAAAGTGATGAGACCAAAACAGGGGAGAAAATTCTGCTCAGTTCTACAGAGGATCTTCCTCTTCTTAATCCATGGAATGAGTTTTAAGTTGCCTTTATACCATACCTGACTTGCCCTAGTTTATGAAGAGGAGGCTAAAATCGCACTAACTCCTGTGGGAAAAATGCCTTAAGTGTTTTTATTTCTCAGTATCAGACACCTGTGGTAATTCCAGAAACAGGAGAAAGTAAGAGGTGGCAGCATTCCTCTGGTCTGATAATTTCTTTGCCGTTTGAGCATTGTCACATCATTTCTTATTTTCTCCTGCCCACCTAAAACAGAACTTTACAAGATATGAGCACACTAAAAGGAGTCTCAGGAAAAGATACATTATAACACTTTTCAAGAAGGATTATTTATTTTCTGGATACTTTTTGTTAATATTTCCTGCTAAGTGTGCTTTAACACTGAACTCAGTTGCCACCACGCAGTACGCGTTTCCTCAATTTTTATGGGTTTGTTTGTTTGTTTTGCTCAAGTGTCATTAACCAGATCTTGCATTCTATTTCTGACTGGTGATCTGAACACAGTTCTTATTTCTTTTACCAGTTTTACATGTTAGATGTCAGATTTCTGCCTAATTGTATGCCCTGCAAGATAAACAAAACTGCACACTGGAGGCATTTCAGAGTAAAAATACAAACTGCTTGCAAAATTAAGCTGAGATCAGGATACTAACAAAATCAGCTCTCCAGAGCATGGGTCAGCTTCCCAAAACAGTCTTTTTGAGAAAGCTTCACTTCTGCTGGTGCTTGAAACGGAATTACTTCCTGCAGCCCAGTGCTGTAAAATACAGTTTAGCCTTGTAGGTGAAGGTAAGGTGTAGTACCATTTCATAAAACAAGGTAAGCAAATAATTCCGTGGATCCAAAGCAGGCTCCCATCCTCTTCCCAAGTGGGACAAGTAGCTTAACGTCAGCACGACAAGTGGTGTTTAACCATCACTTATGCAGGGATATTCCCTCCAGGTCTACCTTTCCCAGTTCATCCAGAGCAGTGACTGAGCTGTCCTTAGTCCCCGCTCAGGATGAGAGTTAACCAGATAAACGCTGAAATTCAGTGACAAATTTCTGATGTTTAAACATCAGGAAAAACAGCTTCCCGCTTGCAGCACAGAGCAGCTAATAATTCAGAGGAGGGATTTGGCTGTTCCAGATGCCGTGTCCACAACCACAACACTGCCAGTCAGTTTTCCAGGCCTGATGGTCATTACCACATTGAGATTCTTAATTTCATGGGGTGACTACTCTCTAATTCGCCTTTGAATGCAAGATGTCTGGCTTGCACCAAATAACCCAGATTAAGAGTTAAGATTGTAAAAACTCGTAATTTAGAGTGCTTATGACACTGCTGAAGAAAAAGCAGAAATTTAACCTGCACAGCCTCTCTGTGATCACTGTCCAACTGAAGTCAAAGATAAGTTCTAACAAATTCTGTATTATTATATCAAGCTCCACTGCTCCAAGCTAATTTAAACAGTCCCTTTACGTTTCAAAAAAATACTGGAAAAAATTGTAATGGTGTTCCTGAGGAAGCCCATGACTTGAATTGCACGTGTAAGAATGTGTGCATACTCTGTGACACCAACAACAGGGTGAAAAGGAGCTGTTTCACCATGGGGAGAAGACTGGTTTAGTTCACTTACAAGTTATTAACTCTAGGGTTAGAGAGTAAACCCCAATGAAGAGCACAAGATACCTGTTTTAACAGGCAGTTGACAGACGGCATTTGAGATATTGCACCCTTTTCCACAGAATACCAAATTAACATAAACTAAAATCAAAGCAAATGAGATTAGATAGGGCTAGAACAAGTTATGCACTACAGGAAAGCATGTGAGTCCCCTAGTTCAAAGGAAGTCACACAATAATGTTTGTTTCTCTCCTACTCACCCTCTCTCAAGCACTTACAGCATCTGTAGGAACAGCTGAGCCTAGCACCCCCTCCTCCCTCGATTCCCTCCCATCCTAGCTTGCTATATGCCTTGAGGAAGAAAAGCTGATAGATATCCACCCACACACTTTTTACGCCTCCCTTCTGCTTGGTTTCCTTCCCAGAAGGCCAAAAAGGACATGCTTTTTCCCCACGGCATGCCAGCCAACCCTTCTGCAGCCACACAGAAGTTTCCTTTTTTATTCTTCCTTAGACTTCTGCAAGCCAGCTACAGCCAAACCACAACATAGCCCAGAGAGAAACCAGCTCAATGGTGGGAAACACTCTTCCTTTTTCTCCCCATGAATAAGTCACAGATAGCATCAAACGGAACAGACTAATGAAACATCCGCATGTCTGTTTTGCTTCACTGACCTAATCTATTTGCTAAACACTTAGGGTTTTAGGATATCAGAAAATCCCATAGTCAGTTGCTTGCTCAGTCTCACGCAGCCACACTCTCCTTATCTAGCAGCTTTCCATGGAGCATTAAGTTAAGCAAGACTCCCTGCACTCACCACAGAAGCTGCAGTTTTATTTATTCAGGCAATTTAAGCACGTTTTTAAGAACACTGGCAACCAGGGCATTTTTCCCATTCCTAAAGGGTGCATAGAAGCAAAAATACGTCCAGGACAAAACCACATTGGATTCCAACGGCTGTGGGAGTAAAGACCCCTCCATCCTCTACTTGCTTGTATACCTCATTGTAAAGAACATATTAAAGTGTGGGTGAGCTGACTCCAAGCCTTCCCTTTCCACCCACAGCTTTTGTTGCGTTTGCCTCTGTTCAATCATTCATTCATGCTCCCTCAGCCACTCGCCCACATCTGTTCCTTGCTGACAGCCAAGCTGCACACACACATTCCCAATTACAGTAACAGCTCCTGTGCTCCAGTGCTGACAGAACAAGAGGAGCAGTGGGGGGAGAAGGCTCTGAAAGGCCTCAAGATGGACCGTCCCAGGTTTGCAGCACACACACAAGTAAGGTGCCAGTGCTCAAGCTCACTCTTGGAAAGCCACAGAAGCAGCTCCCAGGGGATTATTTGCAAGATCGAATTGTTGCTGATTTTAGATCCAGAGGCAGCACTGGTAACCATCAAACATGGAAAGCAGTGTTTCCAAAAGAACTGAAGGCAGCTAAGATGGAAGAGCCTGGACTTGAAGAGTTCAGCCTTAACAGCCATGGAAAAAGCATCTGTTTGTTACAGTCCCTAGGCTGGAGGTAACCCTGCTCATCCAGCAGACCCGTTGTACAGGAATATTGTGAAAATCCCCACCAGCCTTTCCAGAGACAAAGGCAGCTGCCAGGTTCTCTGTGCTCAGCTGCAGCCAACTCTGCCCGTGGCCTCACAGCATCTCACAGAGCACAAGCCTTCCTCTGCTGAGCCCAGAGAGCCACGCTGAACAGCTCCTCCTCGGGCAGACTCATGCTAATAGCACCTTCACTGCAGCTCCCTGAATGTTATTCAACAGCCCAAATTCATGAGCAAATACAGGCAAAAGGGAGAATCACAGAAGGGTTGGGGTTGGAAGGGATCTCTGGAGATCATCTAGTTCAAGCCCACTGCTACAGAGGTTCACCTGCAGCAGGTTGCACAGGATCCTTTCCAGGTAGGTTTTAAATATCTCCAGAGGAGATCCCACAAGCTCTCTGGGCAGCCTGTTCCAGTGCTCTGTCACCCCCAAAAGAAAGTTATTCCTCATATTCAGATGGAGCTTCCAGTGTCATCACTGGCCACTACTGAAAAGAGTCTCACCCATCCCTTGAGATATTTGTATGTATTGATAAGGTCCCCTCTGTCTTCTCTTCTCCAGGCTGAACAAGCCCAGCTCCCTCAGCCTTTCCTCATAAGAGATGTTCCAGTCATGTGATGCTTCAAATTCTAATCAGTCATGTGATGCCTCACATCCTAATAAAGAGTCATTATTGAAGAAATTCAATACAACAAAAATTTAGGAGAGAAAGCATTCATCTTCTACAGACACTGTTACAACTGTGACACCCAGGCACATCTGGGCCCACTCTTTTCTGCCTTATGTTTTTCTGTCAGCATTTCCCCCCTTTTCCCTCAGGTTTCAAGGCAAGCTTCAAGACAGTACAGTTGTGCCTCACACAGCAAAGAATCCAGCCCACCCAGCAGTGGGCTACAAGAACAGTCCTGCAAGGAGTATTTTGAGCTCTCAGAGACCCTCTTGAACCTGAGCATTACCAGCACAACATGATGTATGCAATAGCGAAGGAAAGACATGATAGAGCACAGACAAGGAGCATAATAGCAGGAATGGCATAATTCCCTTACTTTATCTTCATTATTTGGCAGCTCACCCTCTCTTCAGGATGAAACCCACAATCTTATCAGCTGATGTGCTCAGCTGATTGCAGTGACACACACTACATTAAATTCTCCATCAACCAGAGTGTAATAGCCCCCACTGCTGCGGCAGATTGAAAGTGCCATTTTAAATCTCTTTGACTTTCTCAGTAGATATGGGTTTCTGATGAATCATTATGTCTCTGTGCAGCAGAGGGGATGGGTTACAACTCAGCTAGATAACCAGCAGTGAACACAAAATATTGTACAGCAACACGATAGGCAAAGCATGGAAGAATAACGATCAAATGAAGGCTTTCAACCCGGAATGGATTAAACCAAGTTTCTAAATTATACAGAGCATTAAATAAGTATGCCAATTTCAAATGTGGTGACTACCTGATAGGATTATACTGCAACATTCACTCTCACTTTCAAAGAAATGAGGAGGGAAAAGAAGGATGATGCTGTTGCTGTTCAAGCCCCAGCTGAGGCTCGGGCAGCAGGGTGCATTATCTGAGCTACTGCGTGTAGCTGAAGTCTACACTGGGATTGCAAGGTGCCACCTGGACTTATTTCGGGGGGCCACAGCCAGTGTGGCTGCCACCACACTGCCACAGGTGCATGCATAGAACACCTTGGAAGATTTTGTCCTTGGGAGTAGTGCTCTCACAAGGACTGAGAAGGCTAAGCTCAGAGACTCACCCCAAATCCAAGCACTGCACTTGAAGCCCAGTGGACATATCTGCCCTCTAACTTGAATGCTTTGGCATCACAGCAGCAATTCAGGCCCTCCCAGGCATTGCACTCTGGCTGTACTGCAGGAAGGACTAAACACCCACTTGGTGTTGGAACTAGGGATGCAACACCTGCAAGCTCAGTTCTGAGAAGCTGACCATCATCAGGCCTACGGTCATCTGGAAATCCAACCCTCTCAGGTCCCTTCAGGAATTAGCTGTTTTAAACTTCTGAAAGGCATAAAGCTGCTCAAATAGAAAGCCTGCACCTGCAAGGCTAAGACTTGAGAACATTACAGCATATGCCAGATGTCTTGCCAAGGACAGAGAATACCATAAAGCTTGAAACAAAAATTAAAAGCTTCATTTTATGATTATTCTACCTTAAATTGTTTACTTGCTGCTGAAATGTGTGGCACCTTTTCAGCTCAACAGCTGACTGTGTTGCAAGGATCACAGAAAAAGTTGAGTTGGAAGGGACCCACAAGGATCATCAAGTCCAACTCCTGGCCCTGCACAGGACCATCGCCAAGAGTCACACCCTGTGCCTGAGAGCATTGTCCAAATGCTTATTGAACTCTGCCAGGCTGGTGCTGTGACCACTGTGCTGGGGAGCTGCTCCAGAGCCCAACCACCCTCTGGGTGAAAAAGCTTTTCTTGATATCTGACCTAAACCTCCCCTGACTCAGCTTCAGGCCATTCCCTCAGGTCCCACCACAGGTCACCACAGAGAACAGGTCAGTGTCTGCCCCTCCATTTCCCCTCATAAGGATGTTGAAGACCACAAGGAGGTGTCCCCCCAGTCTCCTCCAGGCTGAACAGAGCAAGTGACCTCAGCTACTCTTCATAAAGCTTCCCTTCCAGACCCTTCACCAGTGGCCCTTCTTTGGATGCTCTCTAGTAGTTTAATATCTTTTTTATGTTGTGGCACTCAAAATTGCACACAGTATTTAAAATGAGGCAGCCCCAGTGCAGAGCAGAGGGGGACAATCCCCTCTCTTGCCTGGCTGGTGATGCTGTGCCTGAGGCACCCCAGGACACGGGTGGCCCTCCTGGCTGAGTGGGTGAATTCATATTACCCATATCCACTGCAGGCCTCCTGGAGTTTAATTTTTCACTGCAAAAGGCATCTAGCAAATATGAGATATTTCTGAGCAGCAGCAGCAGGGGAAGTTAGTAATGGGGAGATCACTCTTCAGATGATTTAAGATATTTAAATAAATGAGGCTTAAAAGCCATTCATTTTGAAACTACCCTTGCCAGTGATTAACATGTTGTAACAACTCAGCCTGGTGTTAAGCCGTATGTGCAGACAAAGAAACATTAACCTAGACTGTTTGTTCATAATTTTTAAACTGAAATTTCATAAGATACTTCGGGATGCAGTAACCTCTAGAGGACCCCTGTAAATTAATATTTTTTTTCAAATATCCACAACCTAAGGAGAGAGGGCTTTAAATTAGTACTTTGCATTAGATGAAACAGCTTCTCATTGTGTTCTCTGCAAAATGCGAATTAGCAGAGAAACATCAGGAGCTGTGCTAGCAAATTATTTTATAATAAATCATTTTGTCAGAGGCACCCTTTGCTTTCTCTCCCCTACATTCACACAAGTGCACTGTAGTAAAAACCAGCAGAGCCTTGCCTCATCAAAGGAGCCTGTGCCTTTGAAGGCCGTGGTAATGAATGTATCAGGATAATGCAGGCATATGCAAGGTTCAGGCAGGAGCTTGGGAGGAGAGGAGGGAGGAGGGAGTTTGAAAGTTTGGGGGTTTTGAAGCATGAACATATGAGGAAGTGGAGTGCTTCAGCAGTGGGAGAAAACAATGGATGACGCAAGAAGTTCTCCCAGTCTTAAGGGCAGTAAACTAAAGCCCCAAAATACTTAAATTATAAAGAAATGGAGAAGGCTTAACTCAGCAGATATAACTGCACTTGTCAGTCCCAGGACTAGATGTGAAAGCATACTTTATGATTAACATTTTAGCTGGTACATTCTTTGTTAGCCTCAGTATTTACCCTGATAATATATCTGCTCAACATTCTTTTGTAATTTTGGCAAATTGGTTTTGATCAATGGCATTCTTGCAAATAGCCCACTTCTTAATTGGCATCGCAGCACAGCTTCAGCTTCTTGTCAGGCTTGGGATGGAGAGCCCCTTCAGTTTCAGCTCTTGTACAAAGTGCTTGCAGTGCCTGTCTTGGAGCCCAAGTGAGGAGTCACTGCTTGTCCAGGTCACGTCTGCAGAGAGTGTGGCTAGCACACACTTAACTCAGCATCCCATATACATTGGCAGAGCTAGCTGGGCTACGTGGGGCAGCCTAGGAGGGCTGACTCCAGAGACCCAGCGAGCTCAGCTAACTTCTGACTAGCACTGAGGTATGACATGTTGATAAACCTAGTGACACAGTAAGCTTGGAAGAAAGATGCTGACAAGCTCCAGGACTGAAGTGACAAGGCAACAAAATGCCAGGCTGAGTCCATGTTCTGAAATCAGGTGCATTTTTGTTTCCAATCTGAGTAAACCATACATTCTCCAGGAGCTTGGATGAGAAATACTTGGCAATCACTTTAAGTAGATCAATGAGAAGAGTCTGCTGAATCTGCAATTCTTGCATCAACAGAAATCTTACACTGAAGCAAGAAAATGATGGAGGATAAAGCTGAAAACACATTGTTATTTATAGAAAGAAAAAAAAATTAGTTGTTTCTTCTTTGGACAGCATGGTTGAAACCACCTCCACAAACAGAGCCTTCAAAATCTGTTGTTCTTTTCCATGTCTTTCATGTGCAAATAACTTGCACGATGGGCAGTTGTGAAAGACTGAGAAGGGTTTGCTACTCCTAAAATTAGAAAGTCAAGTAAGAAAGAATAACACCAGAATACATCTAAAGATACAGAAAGTATTAACTTGATATGCCTATCACCTGTAACTTCAAAATATGAAGAGTGAACCCAAAAGGCAAGCTTGATGGAAAACAAATACGAATAAATTAGTCACTGCAAGTGTTGCTAAAAAATACAGCTGATGCCAGGAATTCACCAATTTGAAAGCATATCTGACATGCATACACAGTAGGAATTGCACATTCATAAACACACCTCAGGACATGCCTCAGCCACTGGACTTGGGGGAAAAAAGTCATCTCTAATGAGTGCTTACACCTATGTGCATCACAGTTTTTATGCTCCTGTCTATTCTTTAGACCAGCCATAGGATCAGCCTATGGTTATCATCCCATCCCACAGGATGCTAATCCCCAGCTATCAGGAGGAAAAAGCCACTTATCTCAGCAACAGGGGCTGCTGTGCTCTGCTCTTATTTTAGTCTGGGACCAGATGTATACAAGCAAACAACTATAAGGAAGGAATTCCAAATCTTGTTTAAATTCAACCACAGGATTATTTATGACATACATCGTGTTTCAGCTCAATTTCTTAAAGACAGGGGAAACAGCGTTTTCGATTAAAGTAAAATTAGAAAGAAAGGAAAAAAATAATGAAAGAATAAAGGAACAAATGAACACTGCAAGCCCTGGTACCAAATGCAAGCATTCAGATGCTCTTTTGAAATCCATTGGAAGGTCAGGAGTACCAGGTGGCTTTGTAACCAGGGATCATTGCTGGGAGAGGCATCTTGAAAGCAGCAGGAGCTTAAGCTCTCCTCCTGCCCCTGCTGAATTAGCAAAAGGAAACCAGCACTGCAGTGGCAGTGATTCACAGAGGATGCCCTGCTCCACCCTTTGGAAAGAATGGATCAGCCACTCATCTCTCAACAGTAATCAAAGCAACTTTAAGGAAGCCAAAGAAAAGGCACAGCAGAACAGCACAAGCAGATCCCACTCAAAATAAGTGCAGATTTGCAAGGCCACCTGCCCATTACACTGGATGCTTTATTGGTCAGAATATGCCTACGCTGGAATTTCTTTGCCATTTAATTTTATGGGTCATGCCCCAGAAGAAAACAGAATCAGAAAATTATTGCGGTGAAGTAAATTAATTACAAGTTACAAGGAGTGCCTGTTAAGCATTAAGGCTTTTGTTTCTTCTGACTTTATGCATTTGTTGAGCAATGCACTCACACTCAGCCCCCCTACCTGTTCTCCAGCATTATAAGACCTTGTGAGGCTGTGCTCATGCCACATCTCCCTTAGAGCTACACAAGTTTGGAAAAGGAATATTTACTGCAGGGTAAAAAAAGCCCATAGTTGTTGACAGATGTTCTTTTTGTTTTGACATGCTTCATCTAGATCCCTCTTCCTTCCACTAAAACAAAAGGAAACTCTGCATTTTTTTCACCTCAAGAATAGAAGAGAGACCCAAATAGCTGTTCTTTATGAAAGAAACTGTCATTTTCCTCCCTTTCAACTGCTATTAGAGCTTTACTGAGATTTTGGGTATTTAATGGTCATGCTTACAGATACGTACACAAGGAGCTGACTGATCTTCTAAATAATCCATTACACATAGCACAGCACCCAGTTTGTGTAATTTATTGCAACAGGGAGGCATCAGAGAAATTCAGTCTTACTCTACATCTCCAAATCGTGCCTGCTCTGCCAAGAGGCCAACAAAATCCTCAACAGGAAGTTAGGACAGATTAGTAAATCTTACCCTCTTTATAATAGAGAATCTGGCTGCTTGTGTACAGAAAATGCTACACTGCTTGTGTAAAAGTGCTTTCAGTAGAGTTGATGTGATTCATACTCATTTTAGCACCCTCTGACAAGAGGGGTTTTTTAAGTTATGCAATATATATACAAAAGTGCAGCTCTGCTCATACCATTTTTTCATGTAAAAATATTTAACTATCCCATCCCCAAATTCTTCATTTTTTGTTTCTTTCATTGCCAACTAGATTAGTCCTGGCATACCTGCAAGCTCTGCTTTTTCATTTACCCCAATGTTGTACTTATTATTCACATGTTACAGCAACACAGTAATGAAAGCATGCTTTCCTTTTTAAAAGGTCTGTCAAGCACCAGCCAGTGCACACACGGAAGTGTCTGACTGGAGCCTTAACACCAATTGTCCCCATCTTACACTTTGAATATTCATTTGTAGCTGTGCAGACTGGCATAAAAATGTGGATGTTTTTCTTTAATTTTACTGTTGTATATGAACAGTAAGGTATTGCTCTCTTTTACTTTTTTAAAGGAAGATGACAAGTTGGAGACATCTGCCTAATTACAATGGTAATTACGTGTTTCAGCATAGGGACAAGACCATAAGGACATGGTCCTACCTAATTTTATCTGGTTTAGAGGTTACTTTTTTACCTAAGCCAGTGACTAAAATCTCAGCATCATCCTGCAAGTGATGTAAGTACTCGATCCAAAACCAGTCATTTATAGCATGGAGTGTTACTACTGGGGTCAGATGCCACTAGACAGAGCTGTACTTCCAGATCCTGACTCTCAGCGCCTAAAGAAGTTTACAGGGGAGAGGGGAAGTGTTATCTCTGCATTCACACAGCTGCCTTCAAGGGAAGGTAACATGAGAACACTGCACTTATTTACATTAACCAGAACACAGACTACGTCTGCAAATGTAGATGCAAACTCTCACAATGCACTATGAGTTTCATTGGTTAGAGGCTTAAGTCCATTTTCAATATGTATTTAATTTTGCTACTAGCTGTCTTATTTTCTTTCACCTCACAGCAAGAAGTAAGATTACAGCAGGTTTAAAATCAAGCACGCCTAATGTCCCATTAGGAGAATCCTCAAACCCTCCATATTGGAAGAATAACTGATAGCAATTTTTGTTCAATATCAAAATCCCTGTCTGGAAAACAGAAAGACGCCTGTACTGTATGAATATGCCTCACTAGTTGGAGATTACAGCCTGCAGACCCAAGTGCAAGCTATCTCTCTTTTAGATTCACAGCCCCTCAGCCAAAGCCATGGCACTTGCTGCGTGCCAGCTTTTACCCAGCAGTAGCTGAGGAACAAGTGATCTTTCATTTGCCAAGCAGTAAAACCCACACAGAATAATTACCGAGCAACAGCCAACGTGCTGTAAATCAAAAGTTGTTGCAGAGCCATCCTCTCAGAGGCAGCAAATTTTCTGGTTTTGTATCAGAGACCTGGACTAGTCTGAGTTTGGAGGAGACCACATGATGGTACAAGCCCAGGTCTCGAAGAATGTGCCTCCTTCCTGCTTGCTAGGCACCCTGTGTGGATAGGAAGTTGGAATGAATGGTCTTAAATCATATTAAATCCCATTGCTCCTAGTAGCTCCCAGGCATTTAAGAACAATGTTGCCTTCTTGAGCAAACAAATTTTCCCTTCTCCCCTCAGGGTTTTCCAAGCCTGTCTGCAGTAGTGATAACAGAAGCCACTGGAAAAGGCTAGGAAATGGCTGGGAAGAGGATGCCACAGGACAAGGCAGCTCCCAGATAAGTTCTCTTTTCCAGGATCTTCACTTCCATGGGAGCTTATCACTGAAAACAAAAGTATCCCACTAGACTGCAGACTAGGACCCTGCTATCCACACAGCTCTGCTGGAAGATTCTCAAGGAATAAGCCTTATTGCACAACCTACTCTTAGCAACATGAGCCGCAGCATTCAGTATCCTTTAAAAAAGTTTGGCCATCCAGTAGAAGACAGTGCTTTGAAAAAGTAACTAAACTCACATGGATGGCCCCAGTGAGAAATGGGGAGAAAACTGGTCATGTGAGAAAATAACCAATTCCCCAGCAGCGTGTCACTTGGGATAGGTTAGCAGGTTTGCTCATTCCTGCACACCCATCCCAGGAAAGAGCGTGGGCCTGTCTGGGGTGACATTCCTCCCCAGCCCTCCCCACACAGCCAAGTACAAGTTACGAGATGTAGCAAGTTACAACTGGCTTTTAACAAGGACTTGCTAAGAGTCCCCATGCCAAATTTTCTTATCAAGAAAGATGCTCTACTTGATAAATCATTGTGTTCAGACTACTTGGAAATAGGAGAGGTAGATTGAGAGATATTTCATAGTTACAATTTAAAGAGATCCTATCACCACGGGGTCTGAGTCATGCCAGACAGGCATAGCAAGGTGGCTACTGAATTCCTGTGGTGGTCAAAATGTCCTAAATGTCTCTGATATGAACCACACAGAGGCCACTGCTGCCATAAAAAGCCACATTAGTTTGTTCAACAGCCTTTATGTAAAGCTGTAAAAGGTGAAAGACTATTGCCTGCCAGAAGTTTTCCATCAACTCTTCCACAGCCTATGTACTCTGATCTGTATGACAGAACTTCTCCATCTTAATAGCTGTAAAGGAAGTAAACCCATAACTGATACTAAACTAAAGTCCTCAACAACTCTGTTATATTTTTACAGGGAATGGCTTCGCTTTGGTGTTAAAAAACTACCTGTGACTGAAAATGCCACTGCTTCCAGATAAACCAGTATTATTTTTCAGAGACAAATTAACCTTCAGTCTAATGAAACTGAATTCACGAATTCACTGACACTGCTCTTCAGTGAGCCAAATTATTCCAAAAATTCATCTGCGTGTAATGAGCACTGACTAATGCCCTCTCAGTACGAAACAGAAGCTGGCTTGTAGCAGATGTTACTTTAAAACCTCTTCTAATTTTGGACAACTCAAGACTATTCAGATCAATGCACAGCATGTGCAGGCTCAGAGTGCTGATATGCTCAGACCTTTCTACAGTTTGAGCTTGGTATTGCACACGCACACGTGGCTCACGTTCACTCCAGAGTGTTTATCCATTAAAATCATAAAGAGCATTTCTCCTTGCACTTATTATGTAACTGGCCAAATTTCTACAAGTATATGAAAAAAAGTTGATGGAACGCTCCAGATTTAAATAAAATTAATCAAAATGGTTTGGGGTCCCTTAATCAGGATATACAACTATTTGCACAGTTAGTATTGCTTTTAAGAGCAATTGTTCCATATTTCTCTTAAGAGTAATAAATTACAAGGTTCTTTCCTTGCCTTTGCAATCCAATTTCTTATTTTATCTCTTGACTTTTATTCTCTCTCCCACATGTTCCTCCCTTAATTACAACTTCAAACATTAGAGGAAAAAAACTGTCACAATGAATCAGATGGTTAGTCCATGAGGTGTGATATTCTATTTAATACTGATGTCAGACTGGCAGATCACTTGGAAACAACACTGCACTGCAAGCCAGCTGAAGAGAAATTCATGTAAGCTTTTTCAACACTCAGTTCCTTTAGCTGATTCCATCGTGGATTTAACCAATGCAAACCACAGGAAAGCCAAAGAGACGGCCTGCAGCAGTTGCAGCACTTGGGTTTCAAACAGGTGTCATTTCCTATAGAAAAGGCACAGCAACTGGGTCTGGAGATCATGTCCATACACAAAATTCAGCTCTCTACCAAGGCAAGGTACTTCCCCTACAGCATACTATTCTGTATGCTCAGGAAGAAAAATAATTACACTCACGCATTTGTCCTAGCAGAAAGTGTTAATCCCTTGAGAATCACATTTACACTATCTTTTCAAATATCTGCTTTCCAAGCAACAATGTCTCCTAACATTTCAGGGGTGTGAGAAGTTAAGCAACAGAGTTAAGGTAACCTAAAGGTCAGCAAGTTCTGCCTGAAGTCACAAGTAGTGCCAGGTTTGATTTAATCCTAGGCTGAAAAAGCTCCCCAGTTCCAAGTTTGCAGGTTTTGAGTTTGAGTAACTCTGGCCAGAAACTTCAGTTTAAATCTGTTTCAGTGTTATCCAGCATCAACAGCTTCCCCAAAAGATTCAAGGGGCTAGACTTTTCAGATTGGTCCCTCGTGTGTTTCATGAAGGAGCAAGTGTAGAACCACAGCCTGTATAATTGGCTCTACAGTAACCCTCCCTTCAGTTTCTGACTTCATGCAAACTGGGTATTCCATATGTTTTTGAAAGGTGAAAGGCACATGTGAGAAACCTGAAGTGAATAAGACATAAGAGAACAAAGACACAGATAAGAATTCCCACAGAGATGCAGTCAAGACAAATATTGAGTCTCACAGCTCATAATTCGGCAACCTCTTCTAAATATCGTGTTGGATATTCAGTGTGATCTCCCGGAAAGGTTTTACATAAATTAGGCCTTAGTGCAGCATCAGGGAAAGCACCTGCAATCAGCAAGATGCTTCCACTCACCTCCATGAGAGCAAAATGAATTTTGAATAAGCCTTCTTGTTTATCATACAGATACACACTGTTTACTTATTTAGAAGACTCTTCTCTCCTTCCTGCCTCGGTAGGTACTCAGCAATTGCTGTGCTCCTTTAATACAGCTGGAATATTTGAAGCATGAATCAGAAGGTAATACTGCACATTGCATTTTGTTAGGTATTTTATGACAGATTACACTCATTAAACCTGTGATTACTGTTTGTATTTATTGTGTTCCAAGTAAGGATTACAAAACCAGTCTTACAGACCTGCTAGAAGGCTTAATTGCACATTTGCTGTATTTGCACCAGAAATTAAAAAGCAGAAAGTTACATTCTTTAGGCAAAATTAAAGTTTGCCCACACATACATAATTTTTTTTCTAGTTGCTGGATTTCCCCATACTTTATTATAGAGTCCTGACATATAAAAGGCTTTATTTCTATGCTCTACATGATGCTTCAGGGATTAGAAAAGGAGAAATAAATGCCGTTGCACAAAAGCTTAAAATTATTCACAGCAGTAATAGTCACTGGTAGTGATACCTTTACTTATTTGAGCTGTCTTTTTTCATTTATTGATAGACTTGAGATCAAAGTCCAGCTGGGTATTTCTACTAAGTTTTGGAAGTGTTGCATGGAATCATTTGGCTCCAATTAAACAAAAAAGTAAAGCAGCTTGTTATCATGTGAAAAACTTAAAGGTAATGGCAGGATGGGAGGTGGTGAAAATACATTATAAAAAAACCCCACCAAACCCAACCTTTTCTCCAGCAGCTAACAATGTGTCTTTTACATGTCAGGAAGATTCAGGCATTGACAGATTTCATCCTTTTGAAGGTTGGTGCTATTTATTCAGCATTTCAAAGGGATTTGACTTCGTTTCAGCCTCCAACTGTGATCTCTCATATAACTGGAAGAAAACCTCTTCAGATTTGCAACAGATTTTAAGCTTTTCTCCCTAGCATTGAGATCTCTCTGTGTCATATGACAAGCATGGAAATGACCACACTAGACAGACAGGGACCTATAGGATTCCACTGAAGGAAGCTCTTCACCAAAAGCCCTTGTAACACCATCATTTTTCCTGTATCAACTAACACAGCCCTAAAGCCATGCTCCAAGGAAACAACAGAGAGATGTTTCTAGGGAACACACGTGAGCAACACCAAACCCAAGTCTTCACAACAAACTGTGCAGTATGAATGCACTGAACATCTGCAGCCTACCAAATGCAGAAGTATTTCTCCTGACATATATCTAGACACTGTTTTAATTGCTGGCAAATTCCTGGCAAAACTCTGTAAGCTAGTGCAAATTATGACAACGAATCCATTTCCAGTTATTTCCAAAGGGTGTTTTTCAATAGGGTATTAACAGGAACTCATCATACACGTGAAGATAATTAACGTCTTTTTCTGTATGTGACTTCCTTCTGAAGGGAGGGAGATAGTCACAAAAGCAGGAATCTGACAAGGGAAAAATGAAAGCTGCCTTTATGTGATAGCCATATGGAGACAGCAGTCCAACAAGAGGGATAAAAACCACTGGTCTCATCTCACAAAATCCCTCTGCCTCAGTTTATGAAACACATGCTAATGACTGAGAATTGGGAGTGTTACTCTTCTCCAATACAGGCAGTGTTTATTGGAGGGATCCTGCACAAAACCTCAGAGCTGCTTTGAGCCCAAGGTGGATTTAAGCCAGGTGAGGGGCTCTCTCCCCTCTCAGCCCATAGTTATGCACAGTTTCATAAGCAACATTACTTTTCTGTAAAAAAACCACCTCACACGGAAACCCAAAATGCACAAATATTGCAGACATGAACCAGGTATTTCAGTGGCAATTCTCCAATGAAATCATCAGCTGAGTTGCCAGCAGCACTAAAGGCAATGAAAACACTACAGCTATTACAAAAGCAGCAACTGATCTGTAACACAGACAAGCATTATTCTTTGTTCGCCACAAAGATGAGAAAATTGCAGAGAAAATGCAGTTTGAGGCTAGGAAACGAGTTTCTCCAGCTGCTGTATCAGTCAGCAAGATCAGAAAGGCTTCACTCACAGTTGATAATAGGTCTTTTCCTCTAGACATTCCTTGGAAACCACAACTAAACAGCCAACTGTGGGGGGAAAAATAAATTTGTTATATTGTTCGTTATTTCCTATATTATTGAGCTAGAGGATGTCTCATGAGCAAGGTATTTTTACCTCTATAGAATCCAGCCAAGTTTTTCAAGACCATACTGAGAGTTCTATTTCTAAGTTTGCCGTCACAAGCAAAGTTTGCATCTCCTTTCTTTCCTTCCTGTTACTGGGTTAAAGGGAACACTAAGACAGGACTTGCCTTTAAAAACACCCCTTGATTTTTGTGAAGAATGTGTGTGTGATCCTGTCCAGCAGCAGCTTTGGGAAAGACACCTAGAATAGAAGAAACCTCCAAGATGCTCCAGCAGTTTCTCTTTCCATACCACAAACAAGAGCTTTGAGACCTTCAGCTGGCAAAAAGAACTCACAGCACTTGCAGTACTGTTTCCTGACACAAACATTCCCATGGTGGATGAAGTTTTTTTAATCTTAATTTCAGGCAAAAAGTATGTCATTCAATTTGAAGAGTGAACAGGGTAAGAATGGCACTGTTGACTTAACCAAAACATTCTGCACCAACATTGAGATCAAAGAGTTCCCACAAAGGGAACAGACTAATAAATAGTCAAAAACCCTCAGTTTGTTTTACCAAAGGGGAAAGTGACATTAGAAGCTCAAGGATATACAAATGTAAAGTTACGGTACATATGTCTTCAACAAGAGACTTGCCATTCCAATTTCCTCTGCTCCTATTTATTTTGCAAATGTTCAGTACAGCTCAGGGAGATTTTTTAATATGAAAAAGAAAGGAAGGTTGCAGTATTTATTTTCTCAGGCTTAAGTACAACATTTATGTAACAGGGCTAGGCTTGATCATATCCTCAACCCTTTCTGTAGGAAAGCACAGTTGCACCCTGTTGCTAAGGCAGGACAGAGGAGTTGTCATTTCTTACCAGAAAACAGCCTCAGCAACCACCAGCAAACTGGCAATCAAACTAGCTCTGCTTTAAGCCTCCAGACTCCAAACTGTTTCTCCAACTTGCTGTCCCCGAAATCACCTGCTGTAGGCTTTCAACAACTTTGAGCTCTCAGCTGGGAGCAGTATGGTCTAATGTCATCTGCTCTATTTCAGTCCAGGCTGCCTGTTCAGGTCCTTTATCCCAAATATCCCAGTGCACACATCTTTTCTGGGATCTGAGCTTTCTGGTTTATTCCACAGCTCACCTGTTCCTGCCCTATGCACTGCTGTGTGACTCAGCAATCATTTCCCCCACACCTGCAATCCCTCTCTAGCATTTAGTACCTTGGCTCAGCACTCAGAAGCTGCTCTGACTCGCAGCCCACACAGGCAGGTTCTGTTGCCAAGGGCCTGGATAGCCCAATTATCCCAATCTGCAGGCACCAACAGCCACTCTTGGAGGCTGGACTTCCAAATTTTTTTGACTTGAAAAGGCACAACCAAGGTCTGATCTACTCTATGGAAAGGAAGTGTTCAAGGATGCCAACAGAAAGTGCCACAGAGAATATACCCTATATAATCTTGTAAGACTTACAGGAATTACATTGGTCCCAGCCTGCAAGTTAAGTCTGTGTATTTTTGATAAAAAGAGATTTTTAACTTGGCTGGATTCAGCTGTGAAATGTATGGTCTTGCTAAAAAGGAACATCAGCTCATTTACCCTGACCATGATATGAACCAAATCATCAATCTGGACTTGGATCTAGATAGACAGGACAACCTTCCAATTTTGCAAAGCCAGTTAGGACGCCTGCATTTATCTACTGAGGTTAAGAGAAGTTCTGTGTTATCTCTTCTTTGAAAGAATAAAAAAATTCAAAAATTCAGCCTACGCTAAGCAGTTTACTGTC
Organism: Ifrita kowaldi; assembly: GCA_013398055.1. Lineage (NCBI taxonomy): Eukaryota > Metazoa > Chordata > Aves > Passeriformes > Cinclosomatidae > Ifrita > Ifrita kowaldi. The sequence goes on from VZRS01004828.1 coordinate 361,332, forward strand.
ATGACTAGATAGATGCCACCCTGTCATCTTGGATCTTAAGTGTCTGGAACAGAGAAGATACTTCTAGTTAGTTTGCCAGACAAATTAATGTTCACAGCGGCAGTCAGCCATGCTAAATCCTGCTCCTGGGGGAAAGATCCAGGATCTGGCTGCAACTGCTCGCCAAAGTAGCAAACACTGAGTTCTGACCTTCAGAACTGTACCACATCTGTGGAGGGGAATTTCCTGTCTGGGGTAGCTAGGGAGAGCTGTAAGAAGTCAGGTTTATGAATTTCAACAGACGGGTTTTTGATCCCAGCTAGCAGAAACACAGAAGGGCTAAACTATGACAGTACTCAGTATCCTTTATAGTACCTTTCCTTACTACCCATCACCCCCTTGTTCCTGCTGGCTTCCAGCATATTGTACATTGTTTTGCCATTCCCAAGTCTGTACACAGAGGGCTCAAAATTTTATCTCTTTTTTAATAACCTGAGAAACTTCTCTGAAACTTTCCTGCCGAGAAGACAAGAAGCAAAGCAGTGTTTTGCCTCCAAGGTTTGGAACACTTTGGCTTGATTTGTGTATTTTTTGAAGAACAGACAGCAAGTACCTCTGCTGCCACTCTTATGAGTCACAAATTGCCTCCCCAGGAGCTGGCCTCAGCATTGTCAGGCCTGGGGTAAAGAGCAGATCTGAGGCAAGTTGACACTGACATGCTTTTATTTCTGTGACAATAGCAAAGTGGCAACTCGATCTCACCCAACATGGCTATTCATTTTCTATTGTTTTATAAATATTAACAGTTTGCTATACTCTAAACCAAAGGTGGACCATTATTCCATTACTGCCATTTCAGGGAGGCAGAGAAAATTAAGGGAGACGACAGACTTAAGTGTTCTACACAAAACTCCAGCAGTGCCTGAACTCAGACCCAGCTTGTAAACCTCATACTGCCTTTGTCTGAAAGTCAGCAAACGTGCAGGTGGGATCACATGCCATCACATGGACTCACTAGTGTGATCTGGGGACTGTTGTAGCCAAGTTTTTACTGACTTATACCTCATTTAACCAGATACTGGCTGCATCACCATATGAATACTGTCAGCCTTGTTACAGGCACATGCTGCTGCAGACCCAGGAAACTTGGGCATCTCTGTACTGTCCCCCAGGCTTCCATTCAGGAATTACTACAAACCAAGCTGAATGTTTCTTTATCTGCAGTGTCAGCAAGTTACAGGGTCCTACTCCTCTTAGATGTCTTATGTTCCAGAGGTGAAAACAGAAAACATTTGAAATCCCTAAATTTAAACATTACACATTATTTTCTGCATTATGGGCACTATAACATACACATATTTATGAATTTTGCTCATGCCACTGTAGGAAATTTTCAGCTGACAGATCGAAACCACAGAGAGCTAACAACATTTCTTGCCTCTCCCATCTTAAATACAGTATCTTCCTTACTATTCATTCTTTTTGTTAATTAGTTTTCAGTGATTTGCTGCTCCCCCTCCCCACCAGCCAACAGCAAACAGAGAGGAAGTGATAAAAGTTTTTTCCTAAACCTCTCTCCAGGAAATTACATTCACATCCATTAAAGTTAAGCAAATACACTAACATTTCAAAAGGATTCAACTGTTCAGGCTGGCAGGCACCCTTGAATGTCCCCAGACTTCAGTGGTTTCATTCCCCACAGTAAACATTCAGCACCTCAAAGGTGTCACCCTCACAGCAGAATCACAGAATCATCCAGGTGGACAAGACCTCAAGATCAAGTCCAACTCTTGAGCAATCATCACCATGTCAACCAGACCATAGGACTAAGTTCCACATCCAGTCATTTCTTGAACATCTCCAGGGATGGTGACTCCACCATCTTCCTGGGCAGTCCCTTCCAAAGTTTAACAAGCCTTTCTGTGATGAAATTCCTTCTGATGTCCAGCCTGAGCCTCCTCTAGCATTGCTTGAGACTATGTCCTTTCATCCTGCCACTGGCAGCCAATCAACCCAGCCTGTCCAGACCCCTCTGCAGCATTGAAACAAATAAAACAAAAAAAACCAACAAAACCCGAAACAGTCTGGACACCTAACAGGACATAAAACACATAAAAGAAAAAATAATGACATCTTCATAAAACTTTGTTATGCTCAAATTAAAGCAACCAAAAACTCCTTAACAGTTCTCAAAAATCACAGCTCACACACTCTTAAAAATAACCACCCCCAAAATAGGACAAAGATAGGAAATTATAAGCTAAAATAAATTGCTTTTGATTAGCCCAGACAGAGGAGCATGGCAACCCCACTATTTCACTTACCCCATTCCTGAGACAGCTCCAGTGGCAGGTATGTTGTGTTACACCTGCCTACTCTGCTGAGCAGCCCTCTGGCATTGGCACAGCCGAGGCAAGCAAGGCAACACATTTGGATTCAGGTGCTCAACCTCATCTTGGATTCAGCTGTACTGATACACAGCTGAACATGGGGACCTGGAGAAATACAAGTGACCTGCAGCTACTTCCCCTGCCATAATTTTTATGGTGCTCACAAATTATACCCCACAGCAATCACATAACTTCCAGCTCTTTCTGCAACAATTCAGAGCAATGTTGTATACATTGTAGGCTTTGTTTCAGGATTCCCCAGAAGTGCTACATGCAGCAGCTACTACTCTAATACACTTGCCCCTGGAGAAACCTGCCACTAGTCCCTTTGCCTCGTGCTTCCCTTGGGTTTTCCACACGCTGGGCTGGAGCACAGCTCTCTCTAGCCAGCATCCTCAGCATTTCAGAAAACCAGCAGCACCCAGTGCAGGTTCAAAAAAGCAAACAATCACAACACAGCTCCACACCAACCACAGTGGCAGAGGCTCTCCAGGTTCCCTACCTCGCTGCTTCCAGCAACACCACCTTCTTACCTCCTCCTCAGCTCAAATCTACATAGGACTCTAAAGCAGCTCAATCTCCTCTCCAAGGTCTTCTATGGTGATGCAGATTCCAGTCACACTCTTTTCAAAGCCAGGTGTTCTGTTTCCTCAAAAGCCTTCAGGTAGCAAAGTCTCTCTTTGTCTCACATTTAATCCCAACAGAGTGGCAATGGGATGCCAATAAGGCCCAGGAGGAACCATCTGTTCTATTACAAACATCCTTACGAGTGCTTCTTTAATCCACTCATGGTGCATCTCATCAAATCTTTAAAGTTTTACAGCAGGTTGCTTCCTGGGCCTTCAAAAAGCCTCAGACAGCCCTGCTAGAGAAGCTGTGAAGTCAATTACCACAGCTGATGGCTTCGTGCACACCACCTGGGCTGGGGCATGGCCTGGCATATGCTGCCTTCCACAGCACCGGGAGCCTCTTCTGTCGGCGTGTTGGCCACATCTGCAGCCCACACTACAGCACACATATAGGTACTTACCTCACCTGGCTGAAACATCCCAACATGGTCAGTCTTTCATGTGTCAGATCTTTCCCACACGAGAGGGGATCTTTTATGCTACTATCTTTCAATTGTTTATAGCATGTGCTTCAAATCCACCTGGGGCTACCAGAAATCAGAGGGTAGGCTTGACAAGCTGTAGTCACCTACCCGTTCTACCTGCCCTTTTCCAGTCTGTATAAAGCATTAGCAGTTTTCCTGTTTTTCTTTCCCCAAGACACCATCTGTCCCCCACATCACCCAGCCCTGCTTTCTCAGTATACCTGCCCCCAAATCCTCCAGCTGACTCTTCTTAAGGAGTACTTCCCTCCTCTTGGAAGCACGCTGCCGGGCCCAAGCTTTTCCTTCTCTTCATTATTTAGTTTCTCAAGTGCTGGCAGCCCTCAGATTTCAGTCATAGGATCATTTAGGGTGGAAAAGACCTCTAAGATCATCAAGTCCTACCATTCACCTGACACTGCCAGGTTCACCACTAAACCATGTCCCTAAGCATCTCCTCCTCAATTCCCCTCGCAACAGCAGCAGTAGGTGCTCTGCCATTCCCTTCCCATACTGACATTTCATCTTCTTCCCATCCTTGTATGCAGTGCTGGGGACTACACCTTTCAGACTCTGGCCTGAGCCTGTTATTTCCAGGAGCCAAATCATGACTCCTGTTTACACAGTGATCAGTTAGTCCTCAGATGATCAGTTGGGCAGGCCTGTCTTTCCTTTGCCCTTAGTGAAGACTGAACAGTGCCAGAGGGGCTAGTGCCTTCCTTATGCTCCCATCCTTGACTAAGTTTTTTAAAAAACTGATTATTCTAGTTTAGAGTAGAAACCTACAACATTTTGTAACTTTAAAAAGGAAGTCACTGTTCAGCACACAAGGGGAAAGCTCTCTTTGAACCGTCTTTCACTTCACAAGCCGCAAATCACAATGTGTCCATGACATTAATTACAGCATTTAGTGTGGAGCTCAATTAATGTAAATAAAAGCAATTACAGTAATTATTGCTACTGTGGTGCAATCATATTACTAATTGTGCCCTCTCAAATTATGATTGCCCTGACTTGCACTTTTGGTATCAGCTATGTCTTTATACACTCCCTACCCCCCTTCCCCTTCAAAGGGAGAAAGACCAAGAAATTTCCTCCCTCACACTCAGCATTCCACCACCTACCAGCAATCTAACCAAGCTGTCCTGTTCTGACCTGCTAGTACAGATGTACTAATCTTGTTAGGTTTAGTTGTTCGGGAGACAAATTGAGCAGATACAGCTGGGGACAAAGCAGAATTTGTAGCTCATGGAGTGCCTTCTATTATGTAGCTACAGATCACTCTTTTCTACCAACACCACTATTTTCAAGTTTCTTGTAAACTGCAAACTGGGATGCAGTTTCACTTCAAAAATACAAAATAATAATGCTTCCTGAACCCTCTAGGCTGGGAACTCTGCAGGTATTTCACACCCACACAAGACAAGTAATTACCAGTCAAATGTGGTTACAGGCTTCAATTATTGCTCTATAACTATGTTTGTACCTATGTTTGTGTCTAAATCACGAGGCAAATATGCTCTGGAGAGGAAATCACAGTCTCTGGTACACCACTTGCCTGAAGCAAACAGTTACACATTTACCCTTGCTAGGAAGCCACTTTCCTTCCAGTGGAAATAAGAGTGGACACAGAAGATGAGAGGGTGGAGAAATGATGTTACTTACGTGGGTGACATCTCAATACAGCATCAAGATGTGGACACCCACCCAGCTGACAGCCAAGAAGTGCTCTGAAGCTGCACTGCTGAGATCTGTGCTATAAATAGACTGACACCTCTCTGTAGCGTTTTACTCCGTCAGCATTCTCCTCAGCATGGCTAAGCAGACTGGGAAATAGGATGTTAGTCAAGAAGTGAGGCTGCAACCCAGCGAGTGATTGAAAAGTCTTCAAGAACTGATGGCATATAAAGTGGTGTAGAGAGCACATTGAAGCAGTTACATTATGGTGTTCCAAGTGCTAAAGGTTATAATTTTTCAGATGAAATGTAAAATGCAGGTTCTGCTTGCTGTGACCATTGTCAGCTTTTCAAAAGTCAGAAGCTTTACTTCCAGCGACCCAGCAAAAGTTCCTTATGTCATCCATTTTTTACTGGTTTTGTAGAATAGTTTCATACTGTCTTGTAGCTGCATTTTATGCATTCTATGATTAAAAAAAAAAAAAAAAAAA
>VZRS01004829.1:0-20545 GCA_013398055.1 Ifrita kowaldi
GCTCACAGACTCTGGACAAAGCTTCAGCGACATACCATTGGCAGATAGTCGGGCTGTTCTTCATGCCCTGAGGCAGAACCTTCCATTGATATCTCTGCACAGGTTCAGCATTGTTTACTGCAGGCACAGTAAAGGCAAATTTAAGTTTGTCATTAGGGTGCAAAGGAATTGTGAAAAAGCAATCCTTCAAATCAATGATAAGGATTTCCCACCCTGTTGGGATCATGGTGGGTGATGGCATACCAGGCTGCAGTGCCCCCATGCTTTCCATCACTGCATTAACTTTCCGGAGATCCTGCAACAACCTCCATTTCCCTGATTTTTTTCTTAATTACGAAAACAAGGGTGTTCCAGGGACTAGTAGAAGGCTCAATGTGTCCCTGTTGTAATTGTTCCTGAACCAGCTTACAAAGGGCGACTAACTTCTCTTTTGGTAGGGGCAACTGCAATTCCCAGATCGGTCTGTTTACTAGCCACTGCAAAGGCAGTGTAGGATACTGTGTGCCGTTCTGCATGGTGGCCCCCATCAAAACTGTGTCCCGATCCGTACCCCTCATGCTGCCAATACATCCTGCCCAGTTAAGCGGATTGTTATCCAGAGCCCGCCGGCTCTGCTGGGGCCACCGCCAGCGCTGCCGGCATGGGTCTGACAACAGTTGCCTGCCACAACACCTCTGGTAATACTGTTAGCTGCTGAGATACCGCTCGCAACACCGGCAGCAGTTGCACCAAAAGGTCCGCAACTGGCAGCTGTGCTGTCTGCGCATGCGTAGGAAGACACCTGGATGTGGGCGCCTGCGCTGCCAGCAACGCATGCGCTGAACAAGAACCATACACCACATGAGCAAACGGCCGCCCCGCCGCACCAACTGTTGAATGCGGCTGTGGCGAAAGTGGCATGGGCGTTTCGAGTGGTGCCACCGGGGCCGGCTGCAGAGGGACAAGCAGCGCGGGCGTTTCGAGCGGTGCCACCATGATGCCCCTGCCACTTCTGGCTGTGGCGAAAGAAGCTGTGCAGCTCCCTGTGGTAAAGTCTTGACTGCTGTGCCTGATTGTGGGAATGGAGGGGCTGTAGGAATGACAGGTCCTGCCATACTCGCCGAAGGCAGCGGCATGGAGGGTGGAGGGGCTGCTGGAGCGAAGGGTGGGGGGTGTTCCAGCTCATTTTGTTGTTCGGTTATTTTTTCAAGTTGTTCTGCGGGTGTTCATTTTGGCATAATGAAAGTGCATGGAGAGGGATAGATAGGAGGCACATAATCACGTGGTGAGGGCTAGGGTCTTTGAACAGTTTCTACGACTGCCGCTAACTCTGGCAATGTCGGAAACGCCTCGCACCAAACTCACTCTGTCCACTCTGGGATAGCTCAGTTTCCTCGGATATGTTGTCCCCTTCAGAACCCTCCGGATCTGGTAATTGTTTTCCTTCCCCTCCCGCTTTAAAGTGTTGTAATATGTCAAGTAAAATTCTCCAAGTGCGGACCAAACCGGCCACGTGTATGTCTCTGTATGCAATCTCACAAAGCAGCCTATCCCCTAGCTGTTGCCAAGTCTCTAGGCTAAACGCAGTCTCGGGTTCTGCTGAGAACCCGTGTTCTACTGCCCATTGTAATAAAGCATAGAGAGCATCATCAGATATTGTGTCAGCTCCCATAAAAGTTAATATAGTTTTCCAGGCCAAAAGTACCATATTGTTTTTTGATTTTTTAAGTCCCATCTTTTCAGCTTTTTCTTTCTAATACCCCGGTGCCTGGTCTAGGGTTCCCTCCCCATAGCCGATCCCTTCCCTGTCCCTGGGTGGGGGGCGGGGGGGAAGAAGCACGTACCTTCCTAGGGACGCGCGGGCCAAGTCGGTTCCCTTTGTTATGCAATTCATTTGCGGTGCGGTTGTAGTACGCGTCGTGGGTCACCAGATGTCGCTGTTGTACCAGGGATGGAGAGAAACGACGCACGTCAGCTCCAGGAAGAAAATGGAAATACTTATTAATATACAGACTTGTTTTATATCTTAGTATGCTTGACTGACATAAGCTTATTGGTTCTTTGGCCAACCACCTCTCAGGGTGATTGGCTGAACCCTACAACACCTATTTCAAAATACTTGTCCTATCAGTATCATAACAATACCATAACGACTTTGCAGGTGCGAGATAAAAAGAATTAGTGTACAAAAACCTCTAACTGTTTTGGCCAGCATCCATGTGAAAGCAAGGACTTTTTTGCTGTCAGGACGCTATCAGAAAACTGGAAAATCTCTCCCCAACCAAGCTTTCAGCATCCAAAGTAGATTTCGCTGCTCTTGTGGTTAACCCTACAGTGACAGGTTCTAAGTAAAGTTAAGAAACATTAAACCTCATTGTAGGAGCAATAAGAGGAAACCGATCAAATTCAAGGATCTTAGTCTTATAAAATAACTTTTTCTCAGCTGGCATTTTGCAGGGAATTCCGTGTATGAGGCTGATAATAAACTTTAGAGTATGTTTATGTAAGCAGCACTGATAACAGAGATGTCTTTCTTGAGCTGATTTAAAATGAACAACAGACACCTGTTCTCTAACATTTTTCAAGGAAGAAAAAAAATAGGTTGTTATGCTATGTTTTATATTCAGGAATTAGAAAACAAGTTAAAATGCATGCTGGAAACAAAACTCAGCGCAAGTTTGCTCCTGGGACAGGGTGGGCAGGGTAATGGAAAAACCTATTTGGCTTGTTAAGACTAATAAGGAAAAAAAATGGAAGACCAAAATGAATGACACCAAGTAATGGCAAATATTCTCAATTGTTCTGAAACTAATTTTTAACAATATGTACTTATTTTTAGTTGTTGATTTGAAAGAAGAGGTTTCTGGTGTCTAAAGTATTTTTCAACATTTTCAGTTTTTCTTTAGCTGAGTTCGTGTATGTTCATCCTATTATCAAATAAAAACAATGAGATCTCCCCTGCATTTGAATTCAAGTCCTAGAAGAGTTAATTTTTTTCCTTTTTTTGGTGCTTTTTACATCTGATGCAGGCATGTTGCTTGCTATTTACTTTTCGTCATCTGGCTCCCCAGAGAGTCCTACTAATAATCAAGCTTTTTTTTAAGCATAGGGGGAATATTGCTTGGACTTCACCCCCTGGGAGAAGTTAGTGTCATTACCAATGTAATTTCTAAAGACAGGGAAACTGAGGTAGAGAATTCAGCTAGCTTAATTAAGGACCCCAAGGTAAATCTCACCTTTCCACGTTTCTCTTGACTGAAATCACAATCTGTGAGAGTATCTAAACCAAGAAGAGCACACCACAGCTCAGCAGCGATTAGCTCAGCAGCTTTAGACAAGTTATCAGTACTATAACTTGTTGGTTTATCCAAAGTTCCTTTATCAGGAACTTTGTCCGTCCTCACTGGTGCCAGTTCCTGTCAGGAAACACTGAGTGTTTAATTTCAGGATTGTTGAGTCAGGCTAGTCTCAGCATTCTACAACACTGAAAGCAGCTTGATCCCCTTCTACATCCACCACTGATGGTAAAGGTAAAGCTGCCCACTTAGGCAGAGCATCCTTCTAAAGAGGCTACTACTTTGGATGTTTTCACTCGGGATTTTCTTGCAGGTGGCATTTAGAGGTCTTGCTTTTTGGAGAGATCTTGGAGAGGTCTTGCTTTTTGAAGAAAAACATTGTTTTAAGGAGAAATTGAGAAATGAAACATTCATGTCTCATTACACCTGTAATTCTTGTGTAATGCAAATAGATCTAATCTTAAAACTAACTCATTTTTATACTCATATTTGCATTGGTCTCTTGTTTATTTTTAATAAGCAATGCTTGCACAGGACTTTCCATCAATTTCTCCAACCTTCTTTCCCACCTTTAACCTATTGATCTGTTAATGACAACCTGCAAGCAACAAATTGCACATCCTTTATGTGCAATACTTCTTCTGAGCCTGCAGACCACCATTATAATAAGCAGGTCAGGGTATAAATGCAGAAGAGAAGGTTTTGGCCTAGAGCTGTAAGGCCCCAAACAACTTGCTCAATGAGGTTTTGAACAGGGCTTAGGGTTGTTTATGTACTCGAAGTTAGATGCATGGGAGAAATACTGGCAAGATATTCTCAAGAGGTCAAAACAACAAAAAAGACTTTACTGGCAACTTTGGAAAATCAGTGAAATTTGGCAAAAGGCTTAGTACAACATTCAGTCAGCATAAAACACTTCTAAAAGCATTAACTTGGCCCTTCAACTTAGCAAACTCTAATCCCATTCTATTTTAAGTTACCCAAAAATTCCAAGAAGAAAAAATTAGAAAGAGAGAAGATAGAAAAGATATAGAAAAGCATACACATAGCTACCAACTTCTGGGTTCCAGTGTGTTTAGATAGAAATTCCAAGAGGTGCTAGGATGAAGATGTGATTACCTACCTCATATTTGGCCTTAAATGCCCCTTGGCCTTCCTGGGCCGTTCCCCCAGGTGGGACTTCTGGTCATTTGGCCACTCAGGACCTTGATTAGGGGCTCCAGAGCTGGGTGTGGAGCATTGCCTCCAGGGATTGGCAGGTTCTGCCAGGCTGGGATACAGCTCCAAGGGGGTAGGGTGTACAGGGTAGTGTATTGCCTCACCAGGGCAAGGCTTGACCTGCCCCTTTCCCTACACACATGCACCCCAAAATGTCTCCAGACATCAATCTTTCCAGTCTCTCACAGCTACCAAGTACAGTCCCGTCATTATGACTTGCTAAATGACCTTGCTCAAATTCTTATTGTGTGCCCAGTTTCTTCATTTGTTTGGGAATGATAACATTTAATCCCCTTTAAACATATGTCCCTACATAGGGATCTGTTAACTGTTTTGATTAGAAAAATAGCAGTAGGGAGGATCCACCTTCAAAAGAGGGGAGCAATCAACCTAATAGTGTTCCTTTTTTGCATGAAGACACTGCGGATTTGTTGCCAGTCAGGCCTTGCTTCCAATAGCAACACTCATTGTGACAATATCATGTTAAATTAAAGAAAGGTGCCTTCTGTCTGGCACTTCCAGAAATTACTAGCCTGTGTTTTATCTCTCTCTTTGTTAGAAACCTACTACCTCAGTGTATGTTTTGGCACCAATCGGATTAGGGACAGAGTGGAGGTTTTTTGATTTGGCTATTTTAACACTGGTAACTTCCTCCCCATGCACTGTTACTGTGGCTTATACAGCAATGTTTGCTGTGGTATGGTTGGCAAATCAGCCATTTCTGTGCAGTTATTTACCATATGTGCTGGGGAGTAGGTATTAGTACAATGTTTTCCATGCATATAGTCCAGTGCTGATGACATATTTTGTTTACAGCCATTATTGTGTTGTTTCTCTATGCTCTATATAGATCTTGTTTTGGTAGGGTTGGTTTTGCTGGAAGCAACCACTAACATGTAGTTAAGAAACAGTCTGCTGCTAACACACACACACCCCCCCACATACATACACACAGCCACCCACACACACCATGTTCTAATTGAGTAAATGTTATTGTCTTGTTGTTTTTTGTCCAAATTGCACTCAGCATCTTGAATAAAAAGGGGAAGCTTTATCAATATCACTTCTGAATGAGTGAGGCTGACCAAAAAAGGCATGTGTGTGTACGATCCCATCCATCTCTTTGCCAGCAGGTTGGTCAGTCTTCCTCACTGCTGTGTTTTGAATCTGTACCTTGTCAATTTTAAGTGTGAGAGAGGACGAATCACCCAAGAGGTCACACAGCTGGTCAAGTTTTATGAGGTGAGGTAGCTGCGTATAGGAGAGAGCCCTGACAGTGTTCCTGCCTTGACTTGAACATTGGTGAAACCAGAGGCTACTGGCAACTCAACAGCATATCACAGCACCACTGGGAGCCCAGATGCCATGGGCACATCTGCTGCCCCTTGGAATGACTCCTTTTTCTCAGTGCAAAGACCTTGAACTAAACATTTCTCCGAAGTACCTGGACTAAATATGATGAGAAAGCACAGTAGGGGTATTGATAACCCAGGTTATTATTATTTGCAATCACTGAGTGGCCATATTTTCATTTCTGTGGCTTGGAAACATTTGGAAGTGTACTTCTGTCAGGGTCATTGGAGTGCACATAGGCCTCAGTGTCTGGGACCAGCCTTACCCAAGACCCCCACTATCTCCTGCCAAGGATCCAGGGCTGATCCCAGCTCAGCCTAGGACTTTCAGTCTCTGCCTGAGCCCTGATGTAGGTGTGCCCATCTCTGTCCTGTCTTCTGGGTGGGACTGGGACCTGCACTGCAGAGAGCTGTTCTCCAGGATAGAGCCCTCAGACTGGAATCTTAGCTTGTCATACAGAATTCTAGGAGTAACATGCTTATTTCTATTTCTATTTCTATTTCTATTTCTATTTCTATTTCTATTTCTATTTCTATTTCTATTCCCTGCACACCACAACTTAAATGATGAATAGTGATTTCATTTGCCTGAAATGCCATGAGTTTTTTAGCACCAAAAATGCTTTCAAGGACACATAACACAAAGGCTACAACCGGAACACCAGGATTTTATTTTTGGGTTTATTTATTGTTATTTTTCTGAAACCATTTCAGAGTCCCTGCTCACAAGTGTTAACACAATGCACATGTGTAGCCAGGAGCTGGGTGTTGCATCTCAGTTTAGTTTGAAAAAGCATCCTTTGCAGTCTGTCAGTCTAACAGAGCTACAGAAAGCAGCAGAAGGAATACAGGCCAAGCAAACCCTGTTTCCTGAAAAGAACATGAATAATTAGGTTCAGTAGCATTCACACAAAGGAAGAAGATAAAAAATGATTGCATGTGTGGCACAACAGGCTATCTTCATGGTGCATGAGCAGCAGGCAGCAACCTGGCCAAAAGGGACTAGAGGAGCCTGACCAGTGGTCATGTTTGATACTGCAGAGGAAGGCATAAACACCCCAGGGATGAGTACAAATCTGCCCTGGGGGAAAATTGCTTCCTGGCCTCAGCATTAGGATTGACTATTCCCTGAGCGTGTGAGAAAAATCCATTTCCACATCGTCCCACAGGTTGGTCAAACCTCTCAGGAGATGTCCAAACCCTATTCTGCCTCACTCTGGAGCTGTCTCAGGAGCCACATGCCCCTGGGGGGAAGAATTCTTCCCATGCCTGGCAGGAGACCAGTGTCAGTGACTGAGGCACAGACCCAGACCGGCAGGGAATCTGAATCCTTTATTCCAAAGAAATGAGCTGGTTTTAGACACTTTTTCAAGGCACAGTATTTCCTTACATGTTAATTCTCACTAAGTGACCTATCCCGTGTTGCCACATCAGCAACACACTTTCTAAATGTCCATCTATGGGGTGATCACTCGCTGTTCACCCGTCTGTCAGCTCCCGGCAGGCTCCTCTCCATAGGGGTCTGCCGTGTGACACCTCCTCCCACCAGGTTCTGGTGGAGACAAGCCTCTCTGTGGTGCCATGTACTCCTTTGTGCTGCCACGTGCTTTCTTTGTGCCACCATGTGCCTCTGCAGGCATGTCCCACAGCTCGCGACCCAATTCTATCTTATCTCTCCCCACAGACCCAGTGGGTGCTCCAAAGCACTTGGAACCCTGGTAACATCTCTGCATCCCATTTCTTAAAGCTTCTGCTCCTGGCTCCACAAGAGATGACAGTGGAAAGCTCTCTAGTATAATAGTGACTGATCAAGAAGTAGCTATCTTTGAACTTTCCTTGAGGTGTCTCATTGGATGAAAGTGAATTTTGTATAACCACAGATTTTCTTAACACTCTTAGGAGACTGAGTGTCTCCAAGTTTAGACCATTTATTGAATGACTCTAATGAAACGCAGTCTTGGTTCTCCTGCTCCTTTGTCCTGCAGATCTTTGTGATAATTACAGCAGAAAACCTCCTTTCTTGACAAAGGCTGCAAAAGGGAGAACGAAGATTTTTCCTTGCAGTCTAGGCTCATTTTTTCGTGTGCAGTTGTCTACTAAGCATCAGCTCTGACATTCATTCTTTCATCTGTTACACAAATCAAGGCATAATGTAGACATAGGCCTAAGTGTTTATATCCAGTGGCATCTCTCCAAGAATCAAAGAAAGAGTTGTGTCAAAGAAGGGTTAAGAGAAAATACTGTGCACATGCTACTCTAGCCAAATCTGAGGTTTGATCTATAAGATGGTGGGCTGCACATCCCACTGTTCAGAGCAAACAGAGTGGCTAATGCACTCAGCCTCCTTGCTGAGTTAGTGTCTGGACAACACACAGTGTATCCATGTGATGCTACTTGTGTAACTATTTTAGTCTACACTGGCTCTGTTGGTAGTACAGTGGCGCTACCAACATTGTGCTACCAAATATGTTTTCTCTTCTTTCATTGCCTTGATGATAGACATGATCTTAAAAAAAAGAATTACTTTTCCTAAATTAAAAGAAAAAAAAAGAAAAAAAATACTTACCTCACTCCATGTGTGAAGGTCCTGAGAATCATAACCTATTGAGGGTCCTTATAAAAACTGTGAGGTAAGTATTGTAATTTTTATTCCCATTTCACATGCAGAGAAACTGGACTGAAAGTTAAAGTCCAGTTAACACAAGAAGTCAGTGAGAAATCTGGGAACAGAATTCTAGTGCCCTGACAGAGTCTTCTGCCCATCACTTTGATGCACTAAAGTCTTAAGAAGTTAAATATCATGAATCGCCTTTATCTACTTCTCTATGGAGATGATAAACAGCACTGTCATTGTTCTGGATAAATCCCCTTAAATCTATTAGCAAAGTCATCTCTTCTAGCAAAATCTCCAACAAAATTGTTGGTAACAATAAATATTTCCCCACACTGAGCAATGGAAAATTCAGTAACAGTTTGGCTGAATCCATGCTGAGTACACAAAATTGAATTAATATGAAAAGTGAATGTGCCTCAAAGAACAGTAATTCTCCTGGTTATTTTTCAACCTTTTAATGAATGTGAAACTAATCTAGTTGAGAACAGGAAGGATTATGACTATGCAGAAATCTGGATGAGCATTTCTAAAGTTTAGAAAATTCATAGCTTTTTGTTTCCCAAGACATTTTAGGGTGTGATTAATCACTCAAGGAGTTTAGCAAGATGGGAGTGTGACTGTTGTAGCATTTGAATTAGTGATGTTAGCTAGCTCCCACAGTGGAATCGTTTTTGCTTTTTAGGATTCCTGGTAAGAGCAATGACTTTTCTTTTTAAATTGTTGTCATTCTAATTATTCAACTGGTTATTTTGCAAATAATAACTAAGCGTAAGATGAAAATATTTTGATCATGGTCATGTTTAATTTTTTTGTCTATCTATGTAAAGAGGTAAGAAAGCAAGATGTAGATTCAAATAAACAGAGTCAAGAAGTTGAAAATGGTCAGATTAATACATGTAGACCTCTTCCAACTTTCACAATGGCCTGTAGTTTATTGGAAAATCAGACAAAATGCCTATCCACCTATTCCTGAATTCTGGGAAACATGATCAAAATTCAGATTTGTTGCCTTAAAATTACCTTGATCAACAATATTTTGAAAACAGTTAGGTGTTTTGCTGTATATGTGTAGATAGGTAAGTATAAAGTTCCTTCTTCATTTAGTTTTGGCAGTTTCATCTACTGTCTAAACTGTTAATTTCTAACCGTGAGAATGTTCCTTCCTATGTTGATGTTGTCTGCTGAGATGTTGGAATAAGGGCGTGATTTCAAGATCCAGTATTCTGTAGTGCTTAATTGTCCTAATTTCATTTTTGGAGATGCCTATGTTTCATTTTAGAGTTTTACATCTATATTTATGATTTATATTTTCAAAATGTTTTTTCTGTGAACTTTTTCCTAACTGTCTGTAACTACCCCTTAACCCAAAAGAATTCTGGCTTGCAGGCTGAGAAACCCTGCTTTGCACCGACAGGCTGTGCTGAGTGGGATGGATGCAGCTTCTGAGGAATCCATTTCTTCCCCACAAGTGAGTGAAAGCTAGGCACAGTAACCATCATTGTTCTTCCTTTGTCACCACCAGCCATCAAACCTCAACTGCATCATCTCAGGAGGCCTACTCACAACCCAGGAGACTATTTCCCTGCCTTACACAAGAAATTGGAGGAGCATCTGGTGAGAGGTAAGGTGTTTGACCAGAGGGGAAGAATGAAGAAAATTCAACATATTTCCCAGAGCTGGAATAGGAAATAGCAGAAGAGATAAAAAAGCTTCTTCTGGAATAGCAGACAGAGAACATTGTGGAATCATTGCACAGGCTACACTACATTTGCAGCAGCTGCAGTTCTAACTAAAACCAAGTGTATGATTCAACTATACAATATAATGGACATTTTGTTAGAAATGTTTTCTATAGCTTTATAATTGCAGCATACGTGCACTTAGTACTAAAATATTGGTCTGTTACCTTAAAAGAAGTAATTGTATGTGACTTACCTCCTGTCAAATTAAGCCAATGCTTTCCTGGATTGTTGGTTTCCTTATGGTGTTCTCAGTGTGACCTTCTGCCTACCACAGGTAAAACAACAACTCCTATTTCAGACAGCATGGGAAAATTTTTTCTTGCCTAGTACTGAGAATAACTGTCCTCCTGTCATTGTGTGATAGGTATCCAGGAGGATGCAGGTAGGAGGCTGGAGTACAAAGAGTCCTCTCACTTCACTCACTGGAAAAAGAACATATAGCACAACATTAAAATTGTTCTTTGCTCAGATTCTGTCGAATGTTAAATAATACTTTTATGGCATTAATTTAGTTGAATTTGATCCCATGCTTGCTTTCAGTACACAGTGTCCCATGGGCCTGAGTTTCACAGTTGAACATGTCCCTTGTGAAAAAGTTCCTCTTGCCCCCAGGTTTTGCACTTGGACAAACAGTGGCAAATAGCTCTCTGTCCTCTTTCCCCAAGCCCCTGGTGGTTTACAAACTACCTCAACTGTCCCTTTGCAGTCCTCTTTTTACTTTACTCACAGGCAAACCTACTCTACTTCTTATTTTCCTTGCTGCTCTTCTCTATATCCTTCTTGGTTTTAATCTCATTTTGAAAGGAGAGAACAAGCACTGCATACTGCTCAAGTTGCAGGTATACCAGAAATGTTTACAATAATGTAATTACACTTTCTGTTTTACCTTCTGTGGCTTTTCTAAATAAATTTTAAAGTTGTACTTTCATTTTTGAACCTCCGTGAGGACTGAACAGTAGTTTCTGTCGAATTATCTGTAAAAAATCCTAATTAATGTTTAGCCCAAATACACATGTGAAGCTGTGGAGTTAAGGTTGCCTCTCTCTATATGCATCTTTCTGCACTAACCAACACTGAATTGGTGGATTTGCCAACTACACTGAAGTAAGCTGATGCTTCTTGTTCTTTTCTACTTCTTCTTCTTCACTTTTTCTTCATTTCTGTTCCCCACTTGCTTTCTTCTTCCACTAACAATTTTTCTAGATCACACGTTCTGGAGAAGCATATTGAATAGCAGAAACAACAATCCTTTACTATGAATCCTGATCATTTCATCACACTTTTTAATTTATTTATGCATTTTTATTTTTCTCCCCATTGTTAACTAGTTATTTACCCATGTTAAGATCATATGTTGCAATCCTCTTTTAATCCGTGACAACTCAGTAGCTTTGACATTGTCTGGATGAGGACCTTAGAAAAATGGAGAACTGCAAACGATTGTTGGCTCCTCCAAGGAGTGTCAAGGTTTGTGAAGCAAAATTTCTTGTACAGAAACCTGGCTAAACACTCATTGTTTTAAGTATTCTTGTTAGAAGTATCCCTGCCACCTACCAATTCTATTATTTATATTTCTAAAAATTTGTTCACTGTTAATTAGCATTGTTATAATCTACAAGCTTGTAATCGTGTCCAATGTTAAAACTGCACTAGCTGGTGTATGTACCACTGCTGTGTGGCAGTCATATTAAAATCAGGGCTGGTTGTCACATGAAAAAAGCCAAGGTGTTTTTCCAGTGCTAGAGATGCCCTTTACACCCTTAAAAAAGGACCAGTGCAAGTCCGGGTGCACTTGCCTCAAGATCCCACACCATTTTACAATATTTTGCTAGACATCTTCACTGCCCAAGTACTGTGATGTCACCATGTTTCAGTTATATTCATCCTTTGTATTCTGTGCTTTATGTTTGTGATGTTGACCTTCACCACCACCAGAACTTGTGACTCCAGCAGCAGGGCTGGGTCAGTGCCTAAACACAGTGCTAAAAGGAATGCACTTTAAAGCCTCCTGCTTATGAAATGTGATTTGTCTCTAGGAATTTTCTAAGAACTGCATTTTGCTTGTAGAGTACCCTAAAATGTTTTACACAAATTGGCTGTGTACTGCATATATTGCATCCATATATATATGTATATGTGCAAAATTACATTGTCTTTCCAAACACATTTTCTGTCTGTGTCATTTTTCCCCCATAGGAGACTTTACCTAACAGCATTCTGCCTGTGGACAGCAAGTGGACAGCACTAGGTCACTTGTAGAGGTTAAAAGAGAAACCTCTTTTTTTTTTTTCTTTCATTATTATTAATAGTTTATTTGTATTTTTGTTCTTCTGTCACTAGCTCTTACAAAGGGAGAGATTTTTGTCTTTGCTCTCGTGGTCCACACTCTCTCCTTTGCCATGAGGCAGAGATAAGGTGTCATCTTGAACATACTGCTATGTAGTCAAGACACAGAGTAATTACCTACCTGAGGTATCATCACAGAATCAGAGAATAGTTTGGGTTGAAAGGGACCTTAGATATCATCTCATTCCAACCTCTCTGACATGTGCAGGGACATCTTCGGCATGGGCAGGGCTCCATCCAGCCTGGCCTTGAACACTTTCAGGGGTGGAACATCCGCAGCCTCT
This sequence comes from Ifrita kowaldi, assembly GCA_013398055.1. Taxonomy (NCBI): domain Eukaryota; kingdom Metazoa; phylum Chordata; class Aves; order Passeriformes; family Cinclosomatidae; genus Ifrita; species Ifrita kowaldi. The sequence continues at coordinate 12,832 of VZRS01004829.1, forward strand.
CTGAACAAACTGTTCCAGTGCCTCACCACTCAAATTAAAGAATTTCTTCCTAATATCCAACCTGAACCTATTCTCTCTCAGTTTAAATCTATTCACGCTTGTCCTATCACTACATGCCTTTGTAGAAAGTCCCTCTCCAGCTTTGTTGCAAGTCTACTTTAGATACTGGAAGGTGCCAAAAGGTCATCCTGGAGCTTTCTCTTCTCCAGGACAAGCAACCACAGCTCTCTCAGCCTGTCTCCATAGGAGAAGTTCTCCAACCCTCTAAACATCTTTGTGGCCATCCTCTGGACCTGCTGTAACAGGTCCATGTTCTTCCTGTGCTGGGCACCCCAGAGATGGACTCAGCACTGCAGGTGGGATCTTACCAGAGCAGAACAGAAGGGTAGAATCGCCTTTTGTTGACCTGCTGGCCATGCAGCTTTTGATGCAGCCCTACGACATGGTTGGCTTTCTGGGCTGCATATCCAGCCTCTCATCCACCAGCACCCCCTATTCCTTCTCAACAGGGCTGCAAGTGATCTGTTCGTCACCCAGCTTGTATTGATACTGGGGGTTGCTTTGACCCAGGTGCAGCACTTGGTTTTGTTGAACGTCATGGGGTTCACATGAGTCCCTTTCTCAAGCTTCTCCAGGTCCCTCTGGGTGGCATTCCGTCCTCCAGGAGTGTCAGCTGCACCACTCAGCTTGTTGTGTCATGGGGAGTGCCTATGGCTTCTAAAATTTAGTGGAGTTCTGATCAGGTTCCTTTGCTTTCACTTTCTTCCAGCTAAATCCATGCTGTGCTGAACTGCTGTCTAATGGAGTCCCCTCTAGAAAGTGCCTGTTCACCCAAGTGGTTTAGAGGAGTTTTTTGGTTTGTTTTTTTGGAGCTGGAGAAGGTGAATAATGCTGCCAGACACTCACTGGTATTGGAAAGATATCTCAGAATGTTTCTTCCCTCTTCCAAAGCCTAGGGCTTTTGGCTGAAATAAAATACTGCCAAGTGGAGGAGAGAGTATATTGGTGCAGACTGCTCCTAGTAAATATCAGATGCTTCACAAAAATAATTCCTAAGCTTACCACTTAGTTGTGTTGATGGCATCCAGCCTGAGGTATAGACATGTGTGATGAAATGGATGGGCTCATCCACTCAGTCCAACCCTGACATCTAGTGTACAAAAAAGGGAAATTTTCCACGAATAAAATCTGTGTTATTTGGAGGAGGACCAGCTTTGCAGTGCACTCAGCTTTCTTCTGTATTTATTATTTCTGAGATTAACCCTTGCTCCCAGCATAGAAATAAGTCCGTCCCTCTTAGCAAATATTACTATCAGAGGCTTATGATGCTGTTTAAACTTGTTATCAATAAGTCATTGCAACTATCAAGACTTGAAAATTTAATCTTTTTTTTCTTTAGTCCATTCTTGAACTGAGTCTTTGCTAAAATCACTGTGTTGCTTTGCTATGGAAAAAAGTCTGGTGCTTTTTTATTTGAAGAGTTCTTCCTTTATTTTTTTAGGAAAGGATTAAAGCCTGAATTAATATCTGAATGTTAAAATCCACAGTGAATGAGGCATAGAGGGACTCTTGAGTATTCACTCCTTATATTTTGGGTATTTCCTGGGAACTCCTCATTGCTCCATTGGTCTGGCACCCTATTGTCATGGTTTTAAAACTAACTTATATTTACTCTGAACTTTTTGTGAATTTTTAACTTCATGTGACATCACTTGCTTTACCACTAATTTTTTTCCTTATCCCTCACAGACCTGCTAAGCATCACTGGGCAGCTCCCTTAGTATGGTTCCTGGGCTATAGTCACAGAATCACTTAGGCTGGATCGTGGCTCAGGAGTTTGCATGTTCATATATGGTCCACTGAGGCAGGTTATAGAGGTCTGTGTCCAGTTTGGTTGTGAAAATCTCCAAGGATGGACACTCTACAACCTCTCTCATGTAGGACCAAAACCCAATATCATGGAGTAGAAACTGGTATTAAATGTTCAGTCTTTCTATTTATAGATCTATATTGCCAATATTTTGGTATTTCTGTGCAAACGCACCACGTCACTTTTTTGGGGGAGGATGTAAGGAACAGAAAAATAGCTGTTTAGGAACTCATCTAAATACAAGTGAGCCCCAGAATTTTTAATGTGCTTCACTGACTTGCATTTTTGATTTTTGCTTGTAGATGCTATTGCTGGGCAGTCTCTCTGCATACAAGAATACTGTAAGGCCATGTGTAAAAAGTGTAATCACAAAAGGTGGGAATTGCATATAACATACAGGTTATGTTATAATATCGAAACATATAAATTAATTTTGGTGGTCAAAGCATTATACAATTATCAATTTATTAACCAGTAAGACAAAATTTCAACCAGATAAAAATTCAATGTAAGTTTTGCTAAACTCAATGCATTCAAATTCTGCTTTATCTGTGAGTATAGTCTGCGTTTAAAAACATCATGAATATTGCTTTGAATTTGTTTCACATAACCTATGAACCTAATATTTAGCCCTACAAAAATGCTCATCACAGCCCCTTAAGATGGGTGATGGGCTTTCTGTAATCCTTAGCTGAAAGTTGTTAAAGCGTAAGCCCATTAAATCCCTTAGTCCCAACTTTATTGTAAATGGAGACCTATATCTTAGTTTCTAGGTAGAGGTTAATTGGTAATTTGCTTCAAAACTATTAGCCATTAACAATATCCTGACTGCAATCAGTCTTTCATTCACTGATTGAAGCCCTTTATTCCCCTCTGATGGCTTGAAGTGGTTGTTGAATGTTCAATTTGGTGTACCATTTTTGAACAGAGGCTTGTTTGGCCACCCCATCAGGGGATGGTGTTCCTGCCAAAACTGGTTTGATGACTTTAAAAGGTCCTCTTAAAATTAGTAATTGTTGGTGTATAGTTTTCTCTGCTTCCTGAAAAGCAGTATTAACCATGAATAAGCCCTTTTCCGAGGTAGAATATTGTTTTTCTGCATCTTTAGAACTGCATTAATAAAATCCTACGGTCTGGTTAAGACTATTAGGTCCTTCCTGCCTTAAGTGTATGTACAGTCCAGAGCTTGCGAATCCCCAGTCCATTTGTACTGGATCAGTAAGGTGTATAGGGCCTAGTGATTGGTATGTATTGGCTTCAAAGATTAGGAGTTGTAGGGCCTCATCGTGGAGAGGGGTCCAATCCCACTTTACCTTTTTCCATAGCAAATCATATAAGGGCCTTGCAATTATTGAAAAATCAGGAATGTGTTTCCTCCAAAAAATCAGCAGGCCTAACACATGCTGCAGGTCTTTCTTAGTCTCTGGCATTTTAATTTGATCTAGGTGGGTAAGGGTGTCAGGGGGAATGAAGACAATTCCTCCTTTCCACCAGATTCCCAGGAATTTTACTTCTTGTGAAGGGGGTGGTACTTTTTCAGGAGGAATATATAAGTCCAGGGACTCTAGATGCTTAATGTCTGTTTGTGTTGATTGTACAGGTGCAATTTCATCTTCTGCTACCTAAATGTCATCAATGTATTGGTATACTTTTACTCCCAGTGCAGGAGGAATGAGTGACAATTCTTGTGCTGGTGCATGATGTGCTAGAGTGGGTGAATGTTTAAATCCTTGTGGGAGGGGGGTGAAGGTGTATTTCTAGTCCTCCCACACGAAAGCAAAATACTCCTGATCCTGTTCCTGCAGGGGAACCATAAAAAACATATCCTTGACATCAATAGTGGCCATAATTTGATGAGCCTGTTCTTGTATCAGCTATCAGCTCAGCAATATTTGGGACTGCTGTGGTGAGAGGCCCCAGATTTGAGATAAGGCTTTAATAGTCCACCATCAGTCTCCAATTGCCATCTGGCTTGTGAACTGGTCAGACAGCAGGATTGTAAGGAGAATGTGTTGCAATCATTATTCCTCTTTCTTTCAAATCTCCCATAACTGGCATGATTCCTTCACTGGCTCCCAAGGGTGAGGGATAAGGTTTGACATTGGTTATTAGGGAGGGGGGAAGAGCAGGGGCAGAACTTATTAAACACAGATGGTGGGTTTCCTTCCCAAAAGCCCATATTTTTCCTTCTTCATCAGTCCAAGACCTTCCCTTTAGGAGGTCTAGCCCCAGTAAATCTGTAGGAAATTTACCCAAAACCATTAGGGATTGCACCAGTACAATCAACATCTGCTTTCTCCTCTCTTGGTAACCAGCATCTTACCTTTGCTGTTGTCTGGGGTTGTGTGTTTCCAAAATTATCCACAACAAATATATGTTTACGTGAGGGAGTGATTTCACGTGAAGAGGCCTCTTCAATTTTAAGGGTGGACACTTGAGCACCAGTATCTACTAGAAAATTTACAGGGATTTTGTGGGGACCAATAGGACAGGTTACTAAGAAGTCTTCTGGAGTTTTTGGTAAGCCGTCTGTTGTAAATCCACCCTTTGTCCCCCAGTTTACCTACTGGGGATGAAGACAGGAGATTTCTGCCATATCCCCTTTCTACGATCCCTTGAGGGAAGGGGCTGTAGCAGGGATAGCTTTTAATGGTCTGTCCTTTCTTGGCCATTCTCAAATTAATATCTCTAATTTATTAGTGGGTTGGCCACTTATTAGGGTTTTTGGGATCCCTTTTTGTAAGTCCACATTCCACAGGGTATTTCTTTTTCCCTTGTGTTCTTCCCCTGTGTTAGCTTGTCCTCCTTGCCCAGGGGGGGACATTATCTTTCAGAGTCTTGCTGGAGGCACAGTTGTTTTGCACTTTATGTGCTGAATTGATTTAAAATTAGTTGTGCTTGAAGGTATTGGGCCATATTTTCTTCCATAATTAATTAATTCTTTTGCCACCTACCCCCAGGTCCAAATTTTCTTTTTTCTCAGTTACGGTTGGGAGTAATAGCTGCCTCCAAGGTGGCTACAGCTTTTTCCCCTTTCATGAGGCTTTCTATTTGTCCTTTTAGCTGGATGCCTATGGCTTTCATAGCTTTCAGGGCGGCGTCTGATAGGAGGTATCATTATTTCAGGGCCTACAGTCTACATCATAGGGGATTCATATCGTGGTGTTAACTCCCTATCATGCATCATTTGTAAACAAGCAGCTTTTTCACGCTTTCTACAATCTGATTAATGTTTCCCGCTATAACCAGGGGATCTCCTCTCTCCATGGGGTTGAGTCCACCAGCCCAAAAAGCTGCTCTTTGAGTAAGAGATGAGGGTCATCCCCTGCCCCCCAGAACCCTTCTGTCTCTTTTTTTGGTAACTGAATTTGGTCACCCCCAGTAAGAGAGGCTCTCCAATCATACTCAGTCTCAGATTCTTTAGGAGTTTGGCTATATTACTTTTTTAATTTAACCAATTCAGTAGCCATATATGGAATTTCTTTCATGGTTATGTAAGGTGTGTCATCATCTGAGCCCTCATATATGTGTTCTGTTTTAATTAAGGGACAAAGCGAGACTGGCAGCTTTTCTGATTGATTACACGAAGATTCTAAGTCAGAGGGGGATATGTTTCTTTAGATAGCTCCAGCTCTAACTCCTTTTTTTTGCTTTGCTTGTGTAGTGGTTTGGTTTAAAATATCTATTATTTACTTACTTACTTTTTGTGAGATAAGAATTAGGAGAAGGCAAAGCAGGCACAAAACCTAGGAGAATATAAAGAAGTTTATTAACAGACTTAACAGGAGGGAAAAAAAGTCAGATTAAACCTTCAGGACACCTCCTCTCACCTTTTTCCTTTTTCTCACTGACAATGTAAACAAAACAACCCTTGAGATTTTTAGCCAGTTTACCACTTCTATAATAATTTCTTTTTCAGTTCACTTAGGGAGAGGAGTCTCTGTTGCACATGCTATGGAGACATCTCTACAAGAAACAGTCTCTCGTGGCTTTAAAGTCACAGCAAGACAGCCACCCAGGATGGTTCTCTGCTTGCATGTGAAAGTTTTTTCCCTCGACTTACAGCTTTCCCCACAGCTGCATTCGGAGCTTCAATCTTAGCTAGTGGGGTATCATTTTAAGGATGAGCTGTTCAAAAGAAAAAAATTCTCTTCACTTTTCAAAGTGTTTGAGAAAAGTAAAAACGCTATCTCAGAAAACATCTTTCTTTCTAGGAACAGAGGTCTTCTTCTTCTCTGGGATCTCTGTCCAAGTTTCTCATCAAATCACAGTTACTTTAACATTTGCTTATTTTAGCACAGATACTTTTGCTTATGGTTGCAGTTTGAACACTCCACCCCCCCCATGCTTTCATGAAATTACAGCGGGTATTCTGATGTACCATAGTTTATCACCTTAGCTTTACAATAGAATTTCAGCTTCTAAGATTGAAGCATCTCCTCATTCTCCTCTCTCTCAGGGTTTCAGCTCTTCTTTCTTCACTGACTTTGACATCTTTATGGTGTTTTCTTTACGCGCCTTCACCTTTCTTCTCAACTTGGGAAAGGATGGATGTTTGCAGGCTTCATCTGTTCTGGAAGAATCTTACAGCATCAAAAGAGTTAATCTCACCCAGGCCTTGCAGCTGGACTTCACTTATCTCTGTTGCTGACATGATTTGTGCTGGGCAGCGGCTTCAGATGAATTTTCAGCCGCACTAGGTGGGAGCTGGCCTGGCCGAGCTGTGCCGCAGGCTGCCTGCACGGAGCAGGGGGGGCTGGCCCACACGGAGCCACAGGTGAAACAGGACTGTGCAGCTCCAGGGTGGCTGGCTCCTGGCCAGGCCCGGCCAAGCAGGGCCGGGCCCTGCCAGGCCGTGCCGCGGGCCCCCCAGTTATTTGTTCAAAAGCTGGAAGCTAATGAGAATGTCCAGGGGTTTGTTCGTTCTTAAAATGTGGATCACAGAGGCATGTCAAGCCCTTTAAATGGCTTAAATAAGATGCCAATATTCAAACTAGCCAGTTGATTGGTTCTGTTAGGTGTAGAGGAAGCTGTAAGCAACCCTCTGCAAAAGAATCACTTCCGTGGCTGATGGAGGTTCTCTTTAAACTAACTAAAGACCTAAACTATGCTAACCATGACAGCATGCTAATCTCGCATGCAGCTCCTCTTGGAGCACATGGGTGGTAGCCCTCTGATTTCTTATGTCTTCCTGGAGGAGGTAGGTGTTAGCCTTTCCTTCCTCATTTGCAGTTGCAACGCTTTAACCAAATCTTGTAACAGAGAAATAATTTCCATATCAGCTTTTTGTTGGTGTTCTTTGTGTTCAACTGCGGCTAACACAACAGCACCTAAGACAGAAAAAACCAATAGGTTTTCCTTTACCTTTTCTGACTTTCGCCCCTGCACGCAGGGTGGAGATTAGATCAACAATTGGTTGGATATTACACCAGTAATTTCGTGCCCATGCCATTCCTGGAGGTGACGGTTTGGCACCAAATTAATCCAACAAATCGACCAGAGTTTGTCCATTATTTTTTTTACAAAGTTACATCACGAAGGTGAAGTGATTGTTTCCAATTACAAAATTACAGCTGATTTTCAAATTTCCCTCCTTCACCCTAGGAAGGCACCTTGTATACATTTCATGAAAAACACACACACTGAGGTGGTCTTTCCTGAGGGGCACCTTGTTTAAAATATTTTCCAATGTCCCACTCTTTATGCCTCAGGAGCACCTTATTTTAAACAGTTAACCGTAGTAATATGCCTCAGTTTTGAGGGGCACCTTGCATTAATTTCATCAAAAAGCAAACAACTACAATGTGCAAGTAAGTAAGTTTTTTACTTACCAAAAAAAAAAAA
>VZRS01004829.1:20567-62349 GCA_013398055.1 Ifrita kowaldi
AAAAAAAAAAAGGAAAAAAGAGAAAAGTCATAAGGGTATCTTGCTTTGTTTCTCTAACACAAAATGATTGATCACAAGAATTAGCAGGTTATCGATTTTTTGGAATCAGCACTCCAATTTTAAGGGATTCATGTCCTGTGATTAAATGTTACAATCCACTTAATTATGGAGGATCATTCATCTCTGTGAATTGCAGAAAGAACTTCAGGTTTGAATATTCCACAAAATGAAACTAAAACTCAGAAGAAGTTATATGTTGACACCAAAAAAAACCAAATTGATATTTTCACTTTATTAACTGTAAAAGAGGCAAAGAGAGAGAAAGGGGAAAGTAGAGAAAAGTTGAAAAAAAGCTAAGATTACTTTACAAGCATAGGATAGTTTACCAACCACAGTTGCTACCTTTTCACTGAGGGGGCTGGGGGCAAAGCAGTTTTTGCCTTTTTTTTTCTCTGCTACTTGGAATAGATTATCTGCTTCTCCAGTCTTGAGGGTTAGCAGCTTAGCTGGAATGCAGTCACTTACCTTCTAAAACGTAGGTGCAGCATGTGGTCCCTGCGTCTGACTTTGGTCCACTCTTGTTGCTCACATCAGAGGATGCAGGAGCAGAGGAGGGTTTCCACAAGTCACATGTGTGTCATAGTAGGTTGCCGTTTTCCCCAGGCTGGAGGCATCCAAAGCTTGGTGGCATCTCAGCTTTTGGAGGCTTTAGGTTGTTTTCGCAGCTGTGAAAAACTTGGCAGGCAGCAGTGGCAGGGGGAGAAAGTGAAGGCCTGAGTTTCTGTCATTCTCTTCCTCCTCCCCAGTTTTGCACAGGTTTTGCCTTCCTTTTTATGGACCCCAAGGCAAGCTGCTCTTAGTATTAAGATGTTCAAAGAGATTATGATAATGACAAAGCAGTTTTGGAGGTATTATTTTTACTATCAGGTCCTTACAACTGCTTGCAAGGAACATTACAAAACCTCCTATTTACTTAATTGGTCAAGTGAAAAATTACTTTTAATTGCTCATGTTGCTCCTGGGTGGAAAAAAAGAAGAAAATGCTGAATTGACAGGCTGTGAATATGCAATTTTAAAAGAATTGCAGACTATGATGTATGTTGCAGCATTCTTATGTCTGGGCTTCAATTCGATCTATACAGGGATGGTAAATTAGGCTGCTGTGCCATTAGAGATGTCACTCAAACTGTAACTCCTCTTTGCCAAGCAATATACAGTGCTAGGCTTAAAGGATGTTCTTTTTTTTAAATTTCCTATTAAACTGCATCAGCATTTCCCAGGCTTGGAAGCAAATCCTTTTCAGAGAAGTAAAGTCAGTCACATCCAATCTGTGCTCCTGCTTTGTGTTGTTAAACCCCTGCATGTCTAAACACGTAGATTTTCCTGGCTAATCCATTGCTGATGTTCCTTTGAGTATTTTCAGGACTCCACACTCTCACTCTTGCTATATTGTGCTGTATTGGGTCTGGCTGAGATAGAGTTCATTTTCCCTTAGCAGCCCTCATAGTGCTGTGTTTTGCACATTTGTAGCTGTGTCTTGGTTTGAAAGACAAGTGTCTGTCCAGGAGGGCAGGATCCTCCCCTGAAATGGAAAATGCAACCTCCCTTCCCTCCAAATTATTATAATTTTGAAATTAAGGGGCTTTCAGGCAACGATATGAGGGTTAGGAATAACAGTTCTTTACTAATATATATATATAACAAGGCAAACAAACAATAATAACTATGGCAGTAACAGCAAACAGAACCACAAACCCAGTGCCAGCCTATTTTGGCCACAGGCACTTTCCCCTCTGGTGCAGCTCCGCTCACAGCCGGCAGGCCCAGGCTCCCAGGGAGGGGGAATGGACGAAAAAGCTTCACAAAACCCTCCGGGCAGCTGATCCTGGTGCCCGACCAGACCCTCGGGAACAGCAGTCTGGAACAGCAGAGGCGAGCACAGATTCCAGGTGGCAGACAGGTTGTATCAGACTCCGGAGCTGCAGCAGGGACCCCTGAGGTCTCGGCTGATAAAGGGTGTACAGGGCTACAGAGTAGCAAAGGATCCAAGCGGCCACGGAGGCAGGGCAGCCAAAGCCTGGCTCCCAGCGAGCAGGGGGAGATGGGCTCTGGAATCCCGGGGTTTCTCAGGTAGAAGGAAAGCAGCCAAAAAAGCAGAAAAACCTCCAGTTCTGACTAATTGCTTCTCCGCCCGGCCAGCACTAACAGTCCCGACTGTACCCACACCCAGGTGAAAGACCAGTAGTCCGAGGGACCCCTTGCCCTCTGTGGCGTGATACTGTTTTTCGCTTAAGCACCCAGCAATTTATTGTCCTGGCAACAGTATGGGGAAAATTCTTTGAGACAAAAAAACCAAAACAGAACGGGAACTCCCAAAACCCCAACAAGCTGGAAAGGTACTGGTAACACACCAGTGTTTTTGCTACTGCTGAGCAGCACTGGCACAGCATCAGCNGCCGTTTTCCCCAGGCTGGAGGCATCCAAAGCTTGGTGGCATCTCAGCTTTTGGAGGCTTTAGGTTGTTTTCGCAGCTGTGAAAAACTTGGCAGGCAGCAGTGGCAGGGGGAGAAAGTGAAGGCCTGAGTTTCTGTCATTCTCTTCCTCCTCCCCAGTTTTGCACAGGTTTTGCCTTCCTTTTTATGGACCCCAAGGCAAGCTGCTCTTAGTATTAAGATGTTCAAAGAGATTATGATAATGACAAAGCAGTTTTGGAGGTATTATTTTTACTATCAGGTCCTTACAACTGCTTGCAAGGAACATTACAAAACCTCCTATTTACTTAATTGGTCAAGTGAAAAATTACTTTTAATTGCTCATGTTGCTCCTGGGTGGAAAAAAAGAAGAAAATGCTGAATTGACAGGCTGTGAATATGCAATTTTAAAAGAATTGCAGACTATGATGTATGTTGCAGCATTCTTATGTCTGGGCTTCAATTCGATCTATACAGGGATGGTAAATTAGGCTGCTGTGCCATTAGAGATGTCACTCAAACTGTAACTCCTCTTTGCCAAGCAATATACAGTGCTAGGCTTAAAGGATGTTCTTTTTTTTAAATTTCCTATTAAACTGCATCAGCATTTCCCAGGCTTGGAAGCAAATCCTTTTCAGAGAAGTAAAGTCAGTCACATCCAATCTGTGCTCCTGCTTTGTGTTGTTAAACCCCTGCATGTCTAAACACGTAGATTTTCCTGGCTAATCCATTGCTGATGTTCCTTTGAGTATTTTCAGGACTCCACACTCTCACTCTTGCTATATTGTGCTGTATTGGGTCTGGCTGAGATAGAGTTCATTTTCCCTTAGCAGCCCTCATAGTGCTGTGTTTTGCACATTTGTAGCTGTGTCTTGGTTTGAAAGACAAGTGTCTGTCCAGGAGGGCAGGATCCTCCCCTGAAATGGAAAATGCAACCTCCCTTCCCTCCAAATTATTATAATTTTGAAATTAAGGGGCTTTCAGGCAACGATATGAGGGTTAGGAATAACAGTTCTTTACTAATATATATATATAACAAGGCAAACAAACAATAATAACTATGGCAGTAACAGCAAACAGAACCACAAACCCAGTGCCAGCCTATTTTGGCCACAGGCACTTTCCCCTCTGGTGCAGCTCCGCTCACAGCCGGCAGGCCCAGGCTCCCAGGGAGGGGGAATGGACGAAAAAGCTTCACAAAACCCTCCGGGCAGCTGATCCTGGTGCCCGACCAGACCCTCGGGAACAGCAGTCTGGAACAGCAGAGGCGAGCACAGATTCCAGGTGGCAGACAGGTTGTATCAGACTCCGGAGCTGCAGCAGGGACCCCTGAGGTCTCGGCTGATAAAGGGTGTACAGGGCTACAGAGTAGCAAAGGATCCAAGCGGCCACGGAGGCAGGGCAGCCAAAGCCTGGCTCCCAGCGAGCAGGGGGAGATGGGCTCTGGAATCCCGGGGTTTCTCAGGTAGAAGGAAAGCAGCCAAAAAAGCAGAAAAACCTCCAGTTCTGACTAATTGCTTCTCCGCCCGGCCAGCACTAACAGTCCCGACTGTACCCACACCCAGGTGAAAGACCAGTAGTCCGAGGGACCCCTTGCCCTCTGTGGCGTGATACTGTTTTTCGCTTAAGCACCCAGCAATTTATTGTCCTGGCAACAGTATGGGGAAAATTCTTTGAGACAAAAAAACCAAAACAGAACGGGAACTCCCAAAACCCCAACAAGCTGGAAAGGTACTGGTAACACACCAGTGTTTTTGCTACTGCTGAGCAGCACTGGCACAGCATCAGCGCTGTCTCTCTAACATTCTCTCCCATGCCTCTGACCAAGGGGCTGGGAGTGGGCAAGATCCTGGGAGGGGACACAACTAGGCCAGAATAGCTGACCCAAATAAACCAAAGGGATATTCCATACCATATGACATCAGCTCAGACATAAAAGCTTAAGGGAGAGAGGAGGAATGGGGGACATTTGCTATTTTACCATGTTTGCCTTCTGGAGCAACTGCTCCAGAAGTGTGTGCTGAAATCCTGCTTTCTGGCAAGTGGCTAAATATTGCTCTCTGATGAAAAGAAGATATTAATTGTTTTCTCCTTTGCTTATGCATGTGTAAACTTTCGCCTTTTTTTTTCTTTTGTGTATTTTCTCTCCACTGTCCTTCTGTAAAGCGGAGTGATAGAGCAGCCTGGTGGGCACCTAGCATCCAGCCAAGGTCAACTCACTACGTGTGCACCAAAAATATTCACCAACTTCACCGGTAAAGCTAGACCTGAGTCATGCATATTTCTTGTCATGTACTTGTGACTTATTTTGCTGTGGATCTTACATGAATGTTGTTATTTGAACTATTGATTGTTTATATTTTAAATACTATCTTGTCTCTGATAGATTACTAGGATAAAAACAAGTACACTTTCTAAATAACAGGCATCCCATTAATAATATAGTGGACCTCTTGCACAATTTCATATGCAATTATTTATTGTAAGCTCATTGATTACATCTTGAGAGTATACATTGACATATATTTGTGAATGGATTGCATTCTCATGAGAGATGCTGGGTCAGTCACAGTGGCAAATGAAGCCCAAACTACTATGGTCCTCAGCTGTCTGCCTAAGTGAGTTTAAAAGATAACTAAATTCAGTCTGCCGGGCTAGATAATCTTCAACCTCTCTTCTCAGTTCCCTAAGGTTTCAGCTGACTGTGCTACTCCATCTAGCCCAGAGTTATTAAGGCAAGCACAAAGTGTCCAGTTCTATCTTTTTTCTTTTGTAAAATATTCTACAAATACCCATCTCTCTACAAATGCTGAAGGCTGTGGCTGGCTGGGAAGACAGATCTTGTTTGAATCATTGAGGTAAACAATTGAAAAAGTCACATAATGCTGTTCTACCTTTCAGTAAGCATATGCCATTGAGTAACATTATTCCTTTTACTCAATTTTTACCTTCCTGCTGTGATTTTGAATCTTTACAACCTCTCCTAACTTATGACCTAGTACTCAATTTAAAAAGCAGATGTCAAAAGAAATTATTTGGAGCAAAAGCATCAACTATCCAACTATTTTATCTTTCACCAACCCAGTGGAGACAAACGTGTAACAGTGGTGTAACAGGCAGGCATTGCACTTCCCTAGCATTTCTCCACTGAGACCTCTGCGCTCCATCCTGTTTGATGTGTCTGTCAATGCTGAGAGTCCTTAGGTATAAATTTTCATTCTACAGTAAATTCAACTTTTTCTCCTTACAGGCACAATTCATGAGCAGGCAGAAGAAATTTTTGCTTTGCATTTCAGGGACTCTAGAGTTGACTCCTGCCCTCTCACTTTCTTCATCTATCCCATTAGCTCTGCACATGGGAATTTTCAGTGTGGTCAGTGTTATTCCAGGAAAGGAAAGCTGACAAATGAGGTAAAGTGTCAGGCAAAAAAAGCAACCTGAATCATTAGTTGATGTTTTACTTCTCTGCACTACCACTTCTCTAGTATCTAGTGCCAGGTACTGTATGAGTACCACACTACACAAAGCTAGATCTGATCTGAGGTGGATTCCTCATTGACAAAAATGCTAGAAGCCACTTGCAGTAAATCGACAGAACCCTTCAAACCCTAAGTGTAACTAAAATTTCTGCCATCATCTCCAATGATGCTTGCTGGGATTATGAGATGCAGATAAGTAGGTAAGCACTCGATGATAGTTTAAATTCAAGCGTACAATTGAGAAAATAATTATTTATAAATATGAAAGAACTTTTCTGTATGTGCTGCCACTTTGAATGACCCGTGATTATTTACACTGTGTTATTGAAATATCGTTGTTATCTAACTGCGGATTGTGTCTCCATCCTTTTCTTCATCTTCCATAATCACTGTTTGTTCTTCTTCTGTAAACAGCTTAGTGCCTTAAAAAGAGAAGACCACAAAAACCAACCAACCAACCAACCAACCAAACAACAAACAAACAAACAAAAGATTAAAAAGGAGTTGATTTAATATACTACTTTTTAGAAAATATCAGGCTAAAGAGAATTTTTCAGTTCTCTCTTATTTCTTGATTTTAATGTCATTTTCCAACATCATGCGAGTTACTAATTTATTTTTGGCATTTCAGTCTCCTAATATTTAGGGAACTAGAATTGAATCACTTCATTTTTAGCTAAAATTATTAAGCACTCTTAAATCCAGCATATTTTTGCTACCTGTAAAAAGAGACTCTGAAGTTTCATTTGGGAACCTCTATGTTAAAAGGGTTTGGGTAGTTAAATAAGGGAAAGAGCTTGCATGATGAAGCAAATACTGTAATTAGTCTTTGTGACTGAAACAGCTTCTGTGGACATGTATGTGTTTCCTCTACGTATATAGCCATATTACTTAGATTTTGCAAGTGCAGGTGGCAAAAGAGACAAATGTTAAAATACCCACATGACGAGTGCCATCTCCACTGAAATTATATAGTATCCATAAATTGCAAAAGCTTCTGAATAAAGAACAATGTGAAAATAGACTTGGGTTGTATCTCATACCTCCCACAAATCTATCTCTTCTCCTTTCTCTGTGTCTCTCTGTTTTTCTCTGTTAAACCAGTAAGTCCACCCTTTGGGGATCTGGAGGCTTTTGTATGATACCAAGGTATAACAAATATTGTAACTGCTCTCCTCATTAGAAAATAAGTTAGAGTGATGTGAGAACAATGCATTAGGTACAAAATGTTTTTGAAACTTATTTTAACATGTTGTGCTGGGTTTGCCTGTTTCCAGTAAAAAGCAAGTGACCTCTGTGATGGATTTTATGCCCACATGCCTTTGTGTGGATGTTAACAGTCTACAAACAGAATGAGGGATACCATTGCTTTGAGACCAATGAAATCACTCCTTTTTAATTTGATCTCCTACTGTTTGCTAGCCAGCCAAGCTGTTCTGTCAAACCAAATTGTTTTGCTTCTTTCTGCATCAAAAGTCCTTTCACAGAGAAGGCTTTCATTCTTGACAAGGTCTGAAAATAGGGTAATACCACAGAGGAAGATTTTTTTCAAATTTAGTCTTTTCAGGGGTGACGAATTAATGGAAATATCGACCTATACTGCCCTTCATTTAAGTTAGCTCCTGCTTCATTTTTATGTCATTCTTGTGAACTAGCTGGTTTCAGCAGCACGATAAGATAAACCGAAAGGCATAAATTAATGTTAATTTGAAACGCAAAGGACTTCATTTGTTCAAGCAGTAATTGAGTAACCATTGTTGTAAGTGCAAAGAATGATGCAATTTTATGGAGATGGATGTAAATATTCCCCACGCAGACTTCTATCCCTGTAGGCAACCTAGGCAAATACAGTTTTTTTCCTGTTGTCTTTGGGGTTTGGGTTGTGTGTTCTCCAAAGGGGAGTTGGGGGTTATTTGTTGTTGGTTTTTACATCCCGGACCATTTGAGGAACAAGGAACACATAACTAATATATGCTTAAAATGTACCTTCAAATGTGTGACAAAATTCAAACTATGTGCATTTGCTATTGAGAGAATGACAGAAACTAATGCAATTTTCAGCTCTTTTCAATTATACCTCCAGTGACACTTGGTTGCCTACTGGTGAAGCCACTTTTGAGCACTTGGCATGGAATCAAAGCAGTCTGCTAAGATGCTGCCTCTCTGTAGGGGGCTTTTCAGATCCTGTATTCTGGATCTGTTTTCCAGTGGTTAACTGCCTGTGGAAGACTTGTGCCTGTATCGGGCAAAGTAACCTATGTATTTAAATGCCTGAATTCCATTCCCTTCCTATTCTAAGGATGCATATTTACTTTTCAAGATACATACCAACATACATCATTCTGCTGCTTGAAATTCACCAGTGATGGCTCCATGATTTGCTATGGAAAGGTGACTCGTTTTGGTTGAAGGCTGGTCCAATATTTGCTACTTACTTACTTTCAGATTTATTCCATCAGGTAGCACAAGGAAACTAAGCTCTTGTGGGACTGCTGTGCGAAACAGAACCTGAATTATAGATTTGGAGACCTGAGAAGACCCAGCAGGACTATGTGAGCTAAATAAATATAGACAGACCTTTCTGTCCTGTCTCCTTGTTATTAGTGTTGCTGCAGTAAGCAGCACTCAGTGCTACATGGTGTCTCCTGTGACCTGCTAATGAGGACTGTCAGGATTTCTAATATATCCCCTTCGGATCCCCTGAAAACCACTTAGTTCTAGTAAAAGAGCTTATTTAATAGAGTATCTACTTGAACAGCGGACCACACAAATAGTTTGTTGTAAATGCAGCTAAAATAGCATATGTGTTATCCCTCTTTGTTTAGCACTCTTAGGACAGTCCCTTTCCCTTTTGGGTGGTCAGAGAGATTTTGTCACAAATAGAAGCAAGTCAAATATACCATATAAAATGAAGAAAATTAATTTCTCTACTGGGTGGCATGTGGTCCAAGTGAGAAGCAGTATCAGTTTTGCACCTTGCAAACACCCAATCCAATTGAGAAATGCAGACAAAGAGATGGGGCTACTAAATTAGTTATCTGAAATCTCCTCTACAAGGGTCAGGCTTCTAAATGTATTCAGCCTTCAAACTTCTACTGAAGTGGCACAGTTAATATAATGCCATGTCCATACAAATGAGTCATGAGCAGTTGTCTCCTTCAGTGGCAAGTTTTCCTTCAGTCAGCCAACACCTTGTCTTTCTGAAGGGATTAGACCCAAAGACAAAATATAATCAGAATTCTAATGGTCTTTTTTTCCATATCACTTGACAGTAAATGGCTTGAATCTGATCCAAGCCTGTAGTCAGCTCTGGAACACTCTATTGTCATGCCCACTTGGCAATATATAGCCCATTAACTAAATTAATGGTCTTCAGGCCAGTGGGTTTGAGCTAGAATGTAAATACATGTGTAAATATGGGAAAGCAGTTCCTGAAGTGTAGCTGCCTGAGGTCTCCTAATCAGTCAGAGATAACTAGTATGGTTTCAAAGCCTCATTCTCATAGCCTAGAAAACCAGTTAAGGTGGTTCCTCTAGGAAAATACCACACCCCCATTGAAAACCTCTGGATGAGGAGAATGGACGTTTAACCATTCACCTCTTGCCTCTCCCAACTCAGCTGCAGGAGTTGTCCGTAGGCAGTCTGTAGACATGTGCTATCTTGTTGTTTTTCTGATTTGTAGCCCAGGAGGAGTGGCTTAGATCTAGGTGACACCTGACAAATAGATGATTTAAGACTTCTTCTGCCTAGTTTTTAGCTTTCTAACAGAAACACTCATGTTTCTGTCAGCCGTTGTTCTAGAGTCTAGCCAAAAATTGCAAGTACTTGCAAGTTCTGTTGGGAAATTATGATTACATTGTATTTACCCTCTGCTTTCTTTAGTCAGATCCCTTGGCAGATATTAACAGAACAACCTACCAATCCTTAAAATATATCTGCAGGATGCAGATATAATTCTACATTTGATAATACACACAGCTAGGAAAACAGAGGTAGGGAGGCTAAGTGATTTATTTAAACAGCAAATGGAGAAAGACTAACTTAAAAATGTTTCCCAAATCAAACATGCTTCTCACTCCTTTAAACCCAGAACTTCCAAACTGCATTCAGTAAAGAACATTTTCTTCACAAGTGATCAGAGGCATTATATAAAAGAAAAAAATACTGTCCTAGTGTTATACAAATCACTATTGGTTTGACTTCCCATTTCTATTCCCTTTCCATTGCTTTGCATTAAAATGCTGATTTGCCCTTGAAATTGCTGGTGGTCCATGGAAAGCTTATAACCTGCATCTCTGGGCTACATCCCTCTCTGAGCTTTGAATCCTGAACTCTACTGGGAACCTTAGGAGTTCATCAGTTAGCAAAGTGATTCATTGGTAATGATCTCGCTATTGATTGTGGCAAGCATCTGACCCATGATTAGCATGGGTCCGTCTGAGAGCTGGGGACCTCTGTTTGGGTCTTAAATTTCTGTTGTCTCTAGCATCTGCTCTAAAAAGGCTGGTTTATGTGCTATAACTAGATAATCAGAATTACATAAATATACTTTTCATCACTTCTTAATTTAAATAAGAGAGGGGACATGATTGAAAAGCACAGTGCAGCTTTATTTAGCATACATTCCTGAACTCTTACTCCTGAGTTTACCCAAAAAACAGGTTAGCTCTATTCAAATGATCTATTGTAGGGGTTTCCTTCCCCTTCCCCTTCCTCTTCCCCTTCCCCTTCCCCCTCCCCTTCNCTTCCCTTCCCTTCCCTTCCCTTCCCTTCCCTATTGGCATGCTATGTATATAGTGTGTATGTATTGCATGTTACGCCAGAAGCACAGAATTATCTTTAAGGTGCTGCTAATGAGAAGTTCATCACCACTTGGCTTCCTCAGTGCATGTTAGGGACTGTGGAGTGAAGAGGGGATTAATCGGTACAGCTTTGCTCCAGGTTGTTTGAGGCATTTTAGTGCTGGTGACCTAAAAATTTCTATGTGCTTAGGTTTGAAAAGCAGGGCAGTAGCTGGCTTTTCAGAAACGTAGGATTGCAGTTTGCAGAAGATAATTGAGTGACCAAATGCCTTTTCTTTCTCCCTGTCCTTTCTATCCCCACGGCTCGAACATGGGTTATGTAATAGACTTTTTATGAACCCCCACTGCTATTATATACTTAGACCAAATAGGTCCAGTTCAAGACTGCTAAGTACACTGAGCAGGGAGCAACCTCCTTTCAGCCTTCCAAGTATGTCTCTGAAACTAGCCACTTTTTGCTGCCTCTTAGGAGGATCTTTACCTGAGTTTCTTACCTATTATCAAAGGCGGGATGTGTATTGCAGGTGTATCTTTTCTCCTGGGCTTTTTCTGCTCCAGTTCAGTGATTTGAGAGACTGGACTCTTTCTCTCTCTCTGTGACTTCTCTGTGATACCATACCTTTTCAGCAGATTATCAGATGAGTCTGAAAGTATGCCTGCAAGCAAGAAATAAAGAAAATGCTTCTTTAGCCTTTAGCCTGTTTACATTGAAGAAACTCTCACCTGTGAAACTTTCCCAAAGACTTCTCTGAAGTACTGTGGCACAACTGCATATGCTGCGTGATGTACCTACCCTACATTTCTTTCAAATTAATTATATCCCATAGGCTCTAGAAAATGATGCTATCATAGGCCAGCTGGCTTCTGATTGTACATAATGCACTAAATTGCAGCCTATCAGAAATCGTGGGACAGATGAGTGTAATCTCCTATTCCAGAACCTTAGACATTTTACCACAGTAGCTTAATCACACAGGTGATCAAGATGTTAGCTGGGAACAATGTGACCACGCAGAAGCGGCTATTTTAACTAGTGAAACAATGTTTTCTTTATGATATGACAATTGCAGGAAGAAAATGCAGCTCTCCAGCCTCTGAGCTGCTCTTTCTAAGAGAGAATTGCTGATGGAAGATACATGTGAAAACTGAACAGAGTCAAATTCATTGTCTAGATTACAAATACTGGAAAATCCCAGTTGCTTGTTTTTGACTTGGTGAATTGTTGTAGATATACAGAGAAGCATACAAGTAGTTACTAGCTAACTCCTCCGTGTATGTGCAGCACGGGAAGAAGAACTCAATAATATAAGAGCACAGCTCTCTCCCTGGAGAGTATAAAGAGGAGTGCTTGTTAGCTGAGAGTGACAAACATTTATTCCCACTGCTGTTCTTGGATCATTAGGTTTCAGTGGCAGTCTCCTGCTTATTCTTCCTTTTTCCAGGCTGGTGGCATTTGGCTCTTGAACATCTATATTTGTGCCACAGCAGGCAGCATCCTACAAGGAGCCCCTTTGTTGCTGTGGTGGTTTCTGCCTTCCTGAAACACCTACCCTTTGCCAGAGTGCCCATAAATACATGAGCCCTGTGATTTCCAGGAGGAGCATCCTGCCGTGACTTGTGTGCTTCACTGGTCTACTCCCAGTCTCATCCCCATTCAGCCTCCTGCTGTGCACTGGATGTAAGTTTCACGAGAAGGTGCAGGGGCTGGACTTGGTCCTTTTGGAATTTGGACCATATCCAATTGGGACATCTAGCATGGCTCAGCAGCTGCCAATAAATACACATCATTTCACACATTAATGTAACATCATTTAGCAGTAAGACTATGAGCTCCACAGCAGCATGTTTTTCAGAGCATAAACCTACCTACGTTGATATTCCCAGAAGTGAAAGCAAACCCTTCAGCTAACACACAATGTCTTTGAGAAAGTCACACTCTGTTCACCTGCCTTCCCAGGTGCACATGCATGGAGCTGTCTTCCTGTCTGCATCCAAGGGGACATAACTGCATGAACATTCTATGGACTTTCACCCAGCTTCAGTCCCCAGAGATGAATTGGGATTTCAAAGTCAAGAGATTTACTGCTCACCTGTTAGAGGTGGTGGAGTGTGCAAAGCTGGTGTATCTTTTCTCTTTGGCTTTTTTTGCTCCTGTTCAGTCTTCTGGGAAGCTGTGAGGGTTTTACCTTTTCTTGGGTTTTTTTTGAGGTCACAGCTCTTAATCAGCTGCTCTGAAAGATCTTCTGAAGGGGAAAAAAATAATACAAATTGAAACTTAGGGGAAGTAATAAACCAGATGATGAAAAGAAACACTTTGATAATAGTGCTTTAATCCAAGTAAATTAAAATGCCCAGGAAGAAAAATCTCTTAAATATTTAGAAAGCCAACAAAAGAGGCCTCTGTGCCACACTACATTGGGGTCAAGTGACTTAGGTGGTCCTTCTGTGTTGTTGGCAGTAGACATAAAACTGAGAGAGAGAGTTGTGGGCAGCTTGTGTGTTTACATGTCAGAGGGAAGGCTGCATCATTGTGTGCAGAGGTTCCATGGCCACCCCTGTTTCATCCAGTGGCAACTGTGTGGATTGTGTCTTCAAGAGTTACAAGGTCAGTTTTGTGAAGGAAAGTTTTACATATAAAGGGTCAGTCTGAGGTACTGCTAAAATGAGCCAGTCAGTATATTGTTCCCTTCAAGAGTTAGCCTTATTTCCAGAGGTACTGACAATTGGTATTTGCTCTTTAGTTACATAACATTACACTGGACTTTTGGTTTTCCTTTAAAACAATCCTTTACTCAGATGACTCAGAGGGTCAACATGACTTTTTCTGCAAGAGTCTGTATTTCTGGGTGCTTATGCAAGCTGAAAATACCAAAGATAGCTTGTTGTGGTAGTACATACCCCTCCCTCAACTCCTCTTCAGGCCTGCTCTACAATCTCAGCAGCTCCTGACAAGCCTTAGTTGAATCAGCTGCGTGGTGAAGTGCCCCTTAACTGTGCCAGTTGGGCAGTGAAGCATCCATGACCATACTGGGTGCTCTTGTATGGTAAAGGTAGGAACTATTCTGACCATGCTAGGAACATCACCAGTCCGACCAAGGCGAGGAACAAAGGACAAGCAGTCATTCTTATTAGCCTTGATAAGTAATTTACCTCAGTTGTAGCCCAACTGAAATGGTACCATTGTTATCAGACCTTTTGAAAAAATGAATTGTAGCCTGAGTGTAATAGTACTATTGTTACTGGACTTTTTGGGAAAAATCATCTTGTGACGCTACAAATAGCAGTGCTAAGTAAGGCTGTTTGAGCTCTCCTAGAACACAGTGGGCCTCTGAGTGGGATGCCTCTTGGAGCTTGTGAACCCTCAAGTTTGCAATACTTGAAAGACCGTCGCTGACAACGAGGTCCAGGCAGATACAACTGCCACACATACATACTCCTTGAGGTGCAGTGCATGCCTGTTGAGAAACATCTAAGGGATTTTATATGAGTATTGTACTGAGCCTGAGGGAAATTTTTGATAAGTACCTTTACACAAGTAGCTATAGATAGATACATTTTTTTTCATGTGTTCATGCAAGTGAACAGATTATGGTATGAACGTTGTTATTTTGGTATATAATTAACTCATTGTTATAATTGTAGCAAATCCTATTGAATTACTTTGAAAAATATTAAATTAGTCAATGATTAAGTGCATTTGCACCCTTTTCTTATAACCATGTGCTCTGCACCCTTACCCTCTTGCAACCCCAGTCTCCATTGAAATCATTCCCAATTGCTTCTAATCCAATTTACTTATGTATGCTTTGTCTACATAGTAAGTAATAGAATGAACCTTGCCACTTAACTCTGTTAAAGCTGCATTCTCAGAAATTCATATTAAACCCTGCTTTTTGCCAATAACCTTGATGATGATTCTTTAAGCATTTTAACCATTCATTTGTGAACCTCTCATTAGTATCATCACAGAAACCAATGCTTCAAATTCTTAAAAGCTGCTTGTCTGCCTTCAGCTGGGCTCTCCACACCCTTACCCAACCCCTGATGGCAGACTTGGATGCATGCATGACTTTGTTCCAGACTCTCACACTATTTAAGGCAGTTGTTATGTCTGTGAGCCTGCAGGTCGATGTGGGAAGGATGGCCTCTGGGTTAAGGCCCTGGAGATGTGGGTTCTTTTTCTGGCCTTCATAGGCTTTCTTCATAGTTCTAATGAAGTCATTTACCCTCCCACTACTTCAGTTTCCCAACAGTAGGATGAAATTCATTCTATATGTATTTAAATAAGCGATTTTATGGACCAATTATGTTTGACATACCAGTAGTTGTAAAAATGGTGTCTGTCTGTAGCTAGAAATGCCATGTAGCAGAGACAGAACTAGGATACCTTCCTTGCAGTACAAATAAACAAAATTTATGAAACCTGTGGTGAGACACATTTTTTTACAAGGAAGTGAAATTGCATTTGTGCTGCATTATTGTCATCACAAAGGTAACAACGACCAAACAGATTTTTGTTTCTGGGTTTCTAAATCTTCAGGATAATTTTGCAAGATAAGAGTGAAATCATAGCACTTGAAGCAGAGACAAAGACCATGAATATGCAAAAAGCATATCCATCAAGCATGAAGTCTGGTATTCAGGAGTGTGGCAGAGCAAAGACAACCCTGTGAAGTATAAAAGTTGTGTGAAGTAGCTTCAAAAGGAAACTGATGATGAAGGAAAAACATGTTTTAGAAAGCTGTCCCAGTGATGGCAAATGGAATGCTTGAAATCTTTTACTTAAATTACATATAGAAAACATGGTCAGGGAAAGCTCAGCTATATCCCAGCTTTCAATTTACTGTGGTATAAATAAGAAACTACTCTACTTTTTCTACCAGGGAAAAGATCAATGACTTTTTCCTTTCTCCTCTTTAGTTAACTTCACTCTAGAGCTTCAGCTGATATTTATACGCAGGAAAAATGCTCTTTGTCTTTCCATCTGGCACTAGAAGTGTCAGCAGAAGGTGTAATCTATCTGTTTTCATGGGGGCTTAGTTGTATCGCTGGAGGGGAAAAATGGGCACTGGACAGGACTTTATGATGTGAAGACAACACCCCTCATTAGTGAATTGACATCATCAAATAACACTTACCTAAATGGTTACACTGTGAATCTTGCTTGTCCAGTCTGTCGTCTGGGATATCAAGTGGCTGAACACATTCTGTTGACATCATTGAAATAGGCTTTTCTCCTCCTTTAAAGATACTACATCACATTAAAAAAAGAAAGTCAGCAGCATGACATAAAACAGACATATTGGTGTTACCTAACAACTGATGAGGAGTTCTTGTCTTCCAGCAGTCTGCTGACCTGATTTTTTACTCACACATGCTGCAATGCATTTATTCAGTCTTGCTTACACACACAGTAACCTGTTTTTCCACCTATCTTGCTGTAAGCAACCCCCACTAGCATGGATTTGTGCTACAGAAAAATACTGACTTGGAGCATACAGAAAGTACTATCTCATACACAAAGTAAATGCTAGGGAATGGGATGGTTTGTTCTGGTTTTCTTCTCCATTTTTTCTCAACTGTAAACTAAGGATCATATTTGGTGTTTATTATATGAACCAACTTTAATTATGAATTCTGTTGATTTAGTCTTATAAGTCCAGCTCCATTAAGAGACCTTGCATACCCCAGAAGAACCAGATGTGAAGTGCTGCCTCAGAAAGATGGCCAGTGCCCACAGACTCCAAAGCCATCATGAAGTAAACTTACTCATCACTTTGGTAAGAGCATGGGAATCCATTTCACACAGCTAAGTGTCCATACTCTGTAAGTCTCACTGGATTGCTGTTTGGGCTATTTTGTCCCCCTTTACTTATAGCTGCAGTGGGAGCTGAAGCCCACCCTCATCCATCCTCCCACCTGAGTTTCCCCAGCACCTTGCAAGCTGAGATTTGATCCTGGGGCTGCTGCAGATGCCACCACAGAAAGAAGAAAATTAAACCATTTTTCACTGCTGATCATTTCTATGGTTGCTTAGCAGAAACTCATCAGAATGACAAAAGCAATGTTAAAGGGAAACAACCTCCAATCTGAAGGTGCAGTCCAGTTGATCTCAGTATGTGCCTTTATCCAGCAACAGCTGTGGTAGTTTCTTATTCACAACCTCTGTTCTCCATTTTCAGGGAATAAGAGCAGACTGTGACTTCCTTGTAAGGAGGAGAAAGGCAATGAGGAAAAGAAAAAAACTGGAGACATTATGACTAGTAGATGAAAGACAAGTAATTGGGAAAAAAATAGATGAAGGGGAGGGAGAGAAGGAAAGGCAAGTAAAAGAGAAAAATAAAAAAAAAGGCAGCTGGAGAATAACAGTGAAAAGGAGGATGGGCAAATAGGAGACTAAACTGTGGGAGTTTGGTTTTATCTTGCTGCAGGAAAATAAATTACCTTATTATTTCTCTGTAAATTGGAATAGATTTTGCTGACAAGGAACAGAACAGTAGGGGAGTCAGTCTCATTTCCATGACTGAACTTGCATGTATGTAAAGAACAATTAACCCTTGAGCAAAATCCAGTCACAGAAATATTTGCACAAGAAAGTAGGAAAGGTTGCACCGATGTAGCTCTTCACAGCATGGAAACAAGTATCTTAAACGCCAGTGACTTAAAAATAAAGGGAGTAACACTGCCTGGCAGCATCAAATCTGACTCAACTCGTCAACATCAAAAGTTGACGTTGACTGATACTGTACATATGGGATTAATTCCCTTACGTTTCACTATTTAAAATTAACAACAAATTTGTAATATTCTACAAATTATTAAAACCTTACAGAATCAGACCTAGATAAGGGATTTGACCTCCAGATGTTCACTGTAGAACTGTCCCAGTCCAGCCTCACATTTGTGCTAAAGTGTTATACTGTCTGAAAGCTCATTTGCCTTCACTGCAAGAAAAATCCTCCACTTGGGAAGAGCCTACAGAAAGAAATCTTGGAAGGCACCTTAACATGGTATGGTTGCTCTGTTTATTCACTGTATAAAAAAGCTATAGCTATGGTTTAAAATGAAGCAGACATGATTTTATTTAATACAAAACTTATTATCTGGCCATGTGAAGGCTTGCACTACATTTTGTGATTTGAGGGAGTTTTATTCTTCAATTCCATTTGATTTTATTGGATTTGATTAGGGCATGCTGCCTAAATAATATGACTGTAGGTAAAATGTTCTTTTCTGAAGAATACTCGGTTTACAAGGTTTTCAGTAAAACCAGGGATATCATTTCAGACACTGTGGACATTTTTGTTTTTAACAGGTCTTGAGGCAAAAAAAGGCTGAGGATAGATAGCAAAATTCTCAATGTAAAATTGAGAGTAAGTTATATTTGCTGGAAATGGCTTATAAAATATAGTTAAATTTGGTTAGATTTCAATAAGTTGTTTCATTGAATTATTTCACCTAATAAAGATTAAGCTTTGTAAAGAGACTTAATATAGGATTGGTGTATGCAGATTATTGAGAGAATTGCTTCATTATTTTTTCTTAATATGGTAGTTTGAAAAATATTATTCTAAAATACATCTCTTAGATCTGTGTTCATATTTTCATAGTCACACATGCCAAGCCCTTGGCATCTTCAGTGCTTTAAAATTCTGTTTTACAGGCCAACTTCTGACACTCCCCTTCCTTTTCTATTCTTTTCTAATTCTACCCTGACCCAGCATTGTGTTGCTTACAAAAGTGTTTCTGCACTGCACTTTGTGACAGTCTGTGTGACAAAAGAATAAAAAGATAAAAATTACCAAAATATATAATGGATTTTGGTATCTTGGGTGTATATACATTGTGTATGATGTATGAACCTCTGAGTTCTGCTACATCCTATCCCCATGGATTATACACAGAGCTCTCCTTCAAAGGAAAGCTGCTGTATGTGAGCATTGTAATGTTGCTTTCCCAAACAACTAAAACAAATTCCTGCCACTAAGGAAACAGTTTCCCCAGTAACGTTTTACATGGGAAGGTAGCCTGCTATGGGGACTGCAGGAAGTCATTAATACGGCTTTACAAATTGAAGCATGTTCTCAGATTTTCATGCATTAAGTGCAACACTTTTCCTAGCAACCTTCACATTAGCACAGTTTGAACTCTCTGCTTGCCATCAGTCACCTTGTTAGCAAATGCTTACTATTCATGTGATGAAGTAAGGTGTTCTTTTTCTTGCAATCTGTTATGTCTCTTGACATAATGATCTACATTCATCCTTTGTGCATCTGCAATGGTTACATCGGAGGTCTAATTCACACTCAGTAGAAGATACTTCCTGAGATTATATAGATTTTCCTATATGATTTAGGATTTAGTTGTCATTTGGCCAGAGACTTTGGTACAGCGCAGTTAGGCTGTACTACCCTCTGCAGAGATATATGCCTAAATCAGTCACCTCAACTCTCTTATTTCTAGGAAAAGAGAGAGCTGATAGACACCTGGAATGCTTTCCTGAAAGTTGAGGCAAGTTCTAGCTTTGCCTACATAGTTCTGAGTTGCTCCTTGTTAAAACTTTTGGCATTTGATTGGATTGGCTCTACTTACAGACAGAGGAGGGCAATGAATGATAAGGTAGACTGAAAAGCACAGGTATTACTAAAAGCTACTTCAGCCTCCTGTGAATGAGCTCTCATGCTGAATCACTGTCATATAACAGCATGACTCCTTTGGGCATACACACTTATAAGACATGGTGATTCAGATGAAAAATATCTGAACTTTTCACTTTCTGGATATCAGGTTTGGATTTCTATATAGCTTAAGGCACATACCAAAATTTTTTTTCAAAATTCTCAGTTGCTGTACCTGCTTGATTAAAGTGCCTAAACAAAGCTAGCCTATCACTCACTAAAATAGTCCTAAAACACACAAATACTTGCAAATACTAAGATTACTTTCTTTGCTTAAATTTTTGCTTTCCATAACAAAGTTCACCAATGCAGACAGTTCCAGACTTCAATTAGGTAAAAATATTTTGCTAGAGACAGATAAAGAAACCTGTTTTGGTTTACTATTTTAATGCACAATTGGCTTAATGTAGATGTTTGTCACAAGTAATCAGCCTAGAGTTTAGGGAATACTCAGCACACCTACTCTTACATAAGATACTGTAAATCTTTCAAAGCCATCTGATAATGCGACATTTAAACCAACTTAAAATGAAATCTCATGAGGAAGACCTACCTTGTAAGATAGAAAACTAAAGCTTTGAGAGCAAAACTAAAGGGCTGGACTTATTTTTCAGTTGATCTTGAACTAGGCATGGAAATGGCTTGGGGGGAAGATCTCAATTTCTTGTCTTCTCTTAGGGTTTGAAGGGTTGTAGGGGCTATGCAACTACATGGAATTAAGTACCTATGGATAGTTGTATGTAGTCTGAAGGGGCAATGCAGTTCTCAAATGAGTCACCCATAGGTGATCATTCTTACCTATAAGACGGAGAACTGAAGTTCTGATATGCAATTCTTCTGATACGCAATTCTTATAGAAGTTTACAGGGGTTAAGTGGGCATCAGCGTCCATACTCCTCACCATTGTACATTAAGGCTCATGATTTCTTTGTATATTGAATACTTAGAATTTCTGATCTGGCCCTTTATAAGGTATCCACAACCTGTGCTTCTGAAGACTTCAGTAGACCATGTGGTGCATGTGGTATTGTATGTGAATTTTTTTTCTTGTTCAGGAGAGTGTTTTGTTTTCACAATTGACAAAATCCTGAAGAAAAGCATGCTAACTTACAGGGTATGCATAATTATTTAAAAAAACACTGGCGTGTTGACAAGGATGCTACACAAATAAAAGTACTTTTGAGAGCAGCCTTGTTGAGTGACAGCAGTCAATCTGAATTTACTAAGTTCATTTTGATAGTTGGCAATAATGTTGCCACAGAAGCCTGTTTGGCCCTATTTACTTACCTTCTGAAGCCAGAGCAATTCCTAAGAACATAGAGAGAAGCAGAGGCAGAAACAGATGAAACTGGGGTCCTGGGGTAGTACAGCATGCACACTTGTTTGTCTGCTCTTGCATGAGGGTTTGCTCTTCAAGACTGGTGCATTTTCTCCCACCAAGCATGCACTTACAGTTTCCTGGCGGGGTTTGATTATTAAATTATTTTAAATTGGTTTGCCCCTTTCTGCCTGGTTGCAATGAGCACATGAGCAAGCAGGCACAGGCAGGCTTCCAGCATCCTTACCTGCTCCTTCTTCCCTGCATCCCTAAACCTATGTGGGAGGCAGAGAGAGAGAGACCTTCTGTAGCATGCCCTCTGTGGAGGACTCTGTAGTGTGAGTAGGCCCCTTATTTGCTTGAAGTCATTTACAAATGCATAAAGAAGGAATAAGATATTGGATGAAGCCATCTTGCACACACCTGCCCTACACAGAAATCATGTGAAACAGGTCAGGAGTCAAGGAGAATGGTACAACATCTGGCTGCATTTGGCTTCTTCTATCTGCACTCAGCAGGCAGCCTTAGTGCCTTTATCAGAAAATATGCACCTTCACCCTTACCCCATCCTATCCCAGCCCCATTACAACTGCTTCCTGGAAAATCATGTGAATAAAGCAAGATTACAGTGGTCAGAGTAGAAAATAGATGTCCTACAAGTAGAAATTCTCACTGTTGCTGCTCTGCACTCCAAACCTTTAATTACAAGTTTTACTATCTGTTTAACATTACTCTGTTGGAGTGATGCCTTCCAGGGTACAGAAGACAGCTTCATGCTAATGCACAGAGGTTCTTCTTCAGTTATTTAGGCACTAGGCTGCTCTCCACAGGCATATCGTCAGATACTCTGATTTTTACTTTTATAAAGCATATTTAAATCTTCTTAGCAAATACTTAGATATTTGAAAGCCTGATCTGAGTGCCTCCCTCTACCCAAAACTTTTGCTACTAATAATAGCATGGACACAGAAGTACCACAGAATCATCTGGGAGCAGTTTCTTCTCACAGACAGTGTGCTTCTGGGTGCTATTTCAAAAACCCTGGTTGGTTTGTGGACTGATTTCCACTACTAGCCATAAACTTGTAAAATAAATAAAAATATTTATTTGTTTGATTGAAAAAATGTGAGATATATTTGCACATGTTCTGGTCACAAAGTTTTTGTCTTTGGAGATAATAAAAAATACAAAGTCTTCCCTAAATTTTCCTTGAGGTACAAATTAACCCCTTGCACATGCCAGATTTAGTAGTGAGATAAGAAGTCTTTATACCAGTTCCCACTTTGCTGACTTGCACTTTCTGGTCGTGAACTGTCCCAGCAGTTGAAGTTAGTGCTTTAGTTTTCTCTGAAATACTCTCCTCCCCACTGCTCTAGCCACGAATTCCAAACTCGGTTTGGTCATACCCCAGCTTTCCCTATATGGGATCATTCCCAGCCCATTCCCTATGCAGTGCTTTCCTGCTCATCCCCAGAGGTGATAAGGCAACTTGCTGGTGATGGCTGCTAAAAAAACCCCAAAACAAACAAGCAAACAAATCCACACACCACCTCAAAAAAAAAAAAAAAAAAAAAAAAAAAAAAAAAAAGCAAGCCAACCAGCTGGGAGGAAAACGTGCAGCTGAAGTACTTACTGAGTGGTGTGAGGTAGTGGGGAAGGTGCCGTTTGTTGTCGGGACTCACTGGAGGATTTTTCTGGACTGGGTCTGCAGCTGATGCTCTTGCCTGTCTTATCCAGGGATAAGTGGGAGCCGTCACTATGGCAACGCTGCACTCAGGCGTCCTCCTGGAGGCTAGGGAACAGCACCATCACTCGCTGCCCCACCAGCAGATTCTAATCCTGTGTCCTTCCTCTTCCATAAGTTGCAGAGGCCGAAGCAGAGGCAACAAAATGCGAGCGAGACCAGCAGTGCCTCAAGGCTGAGGCATCATTCCTGCCAGATGACCAAGAGCTACAGATGCTGATGCTCTCAAAGAAGCAAGGGAGGATGTGAAAGCTTTGGCACAGAGAGCCAAAAGGTGAGCTGCAGCTGCTGTGTCTAGAGCTGCAAAGAAAATCACAAGGGGAGGGAGTAAGGCTGATGCCGTCAGGGACCCAGGGGAGCGCTGAGAATAAAAGTGGAGCAAGAAGGCAGGGCACACATCCAGGAGCAGCACCATAAGCATAGAAATTAATGGACACTGTCTCCAGCACTGAGGTTCAGTGATGACTGCATTTTTTTGTGTATATTTTTAGCCACAACTGGTTATACAAGCATGGTGTTTATGGGGCCAGGCAGGGAATCTTCCAGTTGTTTGCCAGCAGAGACCAATCTCTCTTATTTTAGCCCATGCCTTTGGATGGAACTGGTACTTCACCTGAGGGAAAGAAATAAAAACATGTCTGACATTGGAAAAGCTCTGGAAGAAATACTCCACTCAGTGGTGGGACTGTGAACTGCCCCTCTCCTAGTATTCATTTGCAACAAAAATGCCTTTGTCTATAAAAGCTCTGAGGGCTCACAGTTGCAGTCATCTTTTCTTTTCCCCCACTCAGTGACTGCAATTCAAAAGCACCAGTATGCACGGCATACCTTCTTTCATAAACAGTATATTGGACAGAAAGCCCAAAGGGGCAAAGTGCTAATTGCCAGCCCTGCAAACTGTGCTACACCCTTGGATCCTTTATGTATCCTATGTGGTTCTACAAAATTCCAAGCATGTTAAATGCTCTAAAGGCACCCCCTGAGAGAACTGTGATCTTTCTTCATTGATGCCTGGGAGAGACAAGTGCATTCATTACTTTGCAAAGTGTAAGTCACCTGTGCTTATGTGTCTTAGTGGTCCACCTTTAAAAGCCAGTTCATAAACGCTTAAATTATTCCTGAAAAAATGGAGCAGAGGCTCCAAGAATTTTTTGTGAAGATCAATATTTCTAAATTTAAAAAAAAAAAAGCCCACAAAAAACCCCAAACCCCCCAAACCTCCAAACTCCTCAAACCACACAAACCCCAGCCTAGCTTTTTATGAGTTGCCCATCTCCATCATTGTCCAGACCTCTCTGTTGCAGTGAATTTTAAATTAAAAACCCTCTAATTTTCACTGTAATGTCTTTTACTTAGAAACACAATTATTTCATATTTTTCTATGAAGTCAGAAAATCAGAATGAGGTGAATGAAACGAAGTGTTCAAATCAGAAATATGTTTTGAAACTCAGCTGAAGATTGCCTTTTTATCGTCCTGATTGAAAAAGTCAGTCACTCATTTATAGCACTAAACAATTCCCTGAGGACAAGAAAATAATTTCCTGTTCTAGCCACCAGATCCCAAGGTTGCTTTGGGAATATTAAAAGATAGGTTTACTCAAAAGGAAAGCAGCCTATCAGCTATCTCAGCAAGATTACACATCCAACCCTGGTCACCTTTTAGATTTGTTAGCTGTCATGATGCCATGAAGCATTTAACTGCAGCAGCAGATTTATCCCAGTCTCTACAGGATGTCTGTCACATTATCAGTGTGATGGAGGATTTACTGTCAGATGTGGTCTTTAAAATGTTTACAGTTGTTGTCCTGCATGTAAGAGTGTTGGAACTCCTGCCAGCTTTCTAATCTTTTCTGTTCAGTTATTTCACAAACACAAGCTGAAAAATAGTCCTCTTCACACATACACGAGTACGCCCATCCTGGGAAAAGTAGTTCTTGGATAATTAAAGATAAGAACATATCTAAAAGTTTCCATGCTAGTGCTTTAGAAGACAAGTGATGCAGCTTTGACAGATAGGAAAGTAGGAGAAGATCTAACAAAAAATTCAATACATACACACATATATATACACACACACACATGCACATATGTACATATATGCATGCATGCATGTATATATTACTATTACCTTACTGTGCATTTGTTATTGGTGGGTGTGGAACAGAGCAGCTGATGCTGCCTGCAGAGGCCAGAATGAGTCTGCTGGAAATGAGAGAACCAAGAACACTAGAGATCACCAGGTAAGTCAAATCACAGTACCTTCCCATACAAAGCCCTGTCTCTAAAGAGGTAAAGGTGAGCATGATTATCAGTACCAGGAAGGCCTGTTGCCTTAAAGATGACATAGCTGTCACCTCTATATGTTCCATATCTACTGCAGATGGCTGTGAAAATCTTATAAAACTAGTATACTAGTAACCTTGTGTACAAGCCAAGACAGACATACCAATGTGGTTCTGTGAGGGTTTGTTGCATTAAGTTTACATTAAGGTTTCTTCAGATTTTACTTTCAACCCTGGCACTACTTTCAAATTAAATAAGAGGTGCTAATAGGGTGAAAGTGAAGTGTTATTTTATTTCAACAGATCTTAGGTATCCAAAAACTGTTAATGATTCAGCCTCAAGTCACCTCTCTATGCAGTAGCATGTGGTTACATCCAATATAATACTCACTTCAGGTAAGAAAACTCAGGGCTTACACTCTCCTGATGTGCTTAAGCCCACCCTGAGCCTGTGCTTTTATTGTGTGTGAAAGTGTACTGTGCTGTAAATAAAGTCTGTTCCAGGTTTATGCTAACTCCTAAGATGCTGCATGCATGTTCATGCCCGAAGTAAATTTATATGTGGAAAATTAGGGAATTGTACCTTGTAACGACCAATTTATTAATTTAGTCCCTTTATAAATGTTGTCATAGATATAAAACAGACTGCAGTTGATTAAATAATTAAATAAAAAAGTGCAGCCACAACAGTTTGATCAGGTCAATGAGCTGTGCTGGATTTTTAATCAGATTACCTGATTGTACAGTCAACACTTGTCTTTGGTAGTTTCCCTTTAAGTTGTGGAGGTTAAAAGTGCAGAAGATCAAAACCTGCACTCAATGGACCTCACTTTTTAGACTTACTATTATAAACATTTATATTTCCCCCTATATGAAATTGTGTATGTATATAGGGACATAAGTTGCATTTATCACAGACACAAACATAAATATATGTCATATTTTTGAAACAGAAGGCTTGATGAAAATCATTGCTACATCCTGCAAAACAGCATATTTGTCCCAGGTCCAAGAGAGAAATCATTTGTGTTTATCGTACTGATGAGTAAAGCCTTTAAGGCTGGAACACTCTGAGGCTCAGAGGAGTCTGGGATTTGTATCTACCCTCATAGATGACTCTCATGCAAATGTCTTTCCTGCTGCCCCTACAAAGGTTAGGGGCATTACAAAGGAAACCTAAAAGTCTAGAAGACAATGACCCCATTTACAGTGGCAAAAGAAATTTCTATGTCAAGAATCAGGGTCATGCCCAGATTCCGTGTGCAAAGCCAAGGAGAAAAAAACTATTGCACTCAGCTGACATGAGAATTATTATAGGTTAACCTGTGCTTTACATTTAGATAAAAAATTTAACATTTTCTGATGTATCTAGTTTATAACAAAGTCTTCCTTCTTATTTCAGGAGAAGCAACCCAGGAGAAAACATGGAAGGAAAGAGATGTGGCTTTTTATGAGGGAGAAAGATTTTCAAGTTTTGTGCTTGTAAAGACTCCTGTGCACAATTTTCATTACTCATTATGTCAGAGGGCTTTGGGAGAGTTAATTTTAGGGAAAGACAGATGTAAAATCCAGCAAATGGCAGATGGTAGTGAAAAACTATATTCCAGGGAGACTCAGAACAAAGTAGTAGCAGATGACCTCTGACCCATGTAAGTTGTGCTTCTCCTTATATCCATCACTCTTATGCAGCATGGAGCAAGGTGGGAGCTGGCATGAGGTTAAAGCCAGCCTTTACCTCCTAGAGGTCTCTCTCCCTCCCTTTCCAGGGGCATTAGATCTGTAGAATTGCTCCTTTTCCTGCAGTTGCTGTTTCTCAAAGTTCTTGCTCTGGTTACTTATGTGCTGAACCAGTGTCTTCCTGTGTATGGATACAAAGGGGTTTTCCTGCTAAAACAGTGTAGACTTGTCAAGATTACATAATTTCCAACTCTACATTCAAGTATCTTTTAAAATAGTATCACAGTCCTCCTGTACTTGAAACTTCTAAAACACTGCTGTGTTCACTCCCCTTTTTAACAACCTCCACAATTGTCTGCTTTATTTTATCAGACTGAGAACCTGGAAAGAAAACAACTTCTCTGACTGGAAATTACACATGAGTGTGAGAAACATAATTGCCTACAACATACGCCTATCCCACAGATTAGAGACAGAGACTCATTGGTAAGCTTGGGCTGTCCCTCAGCCTTTTTGTGCCTTGCAGCAGGATGGCAAGAGTTGTAGATGTCCGACACAGCCTATGAACTTCCCTGGCAAAGAATATTTCTGCATGTGTTATCCAATAAACTATTAAAAGAGGAATAAACTAGAATAGATAGAAACCACACCAAAAGTCTATCAACACAGAACATGAAATAAAGAAGCAAGGAGCAGAGTGATCCACATAAGAGGGTTTTCAAAGAAATTCAGGGAAGGTGAATACTGGCTTGTCTCAAATTCCCTGAGTTTCCAGTTTACTGCAAGCATCTTGAAAAATCCTTACTCACTCTCTGTTCTTCACATTACAGTAGCACCACAAACATTTTGGTAGTTACTGCCCTGCCGTGCAATGGGACTGC
Organism: Ifrita kowaldi; assembly: GCA_013398055.1. Classification (NCBI taxonomy): domain Eukaryota; kingdom Metazoa; phylum Chordata; class Aves; order Passeriformes; family Cinclosomatidae; genus Ifrita; species Ifrita kowaldi. Next base: position 47,901 of record VZRS01004829.1, read on the forward strand.
ATTGCTGTGCTGACAAACTTCCAATTTGTGGGTGACTTGGGTCTTGAGAAGGGGATATGGCTGATTTGTTCAGCATTGCTCAGTCAGTGGCAAGCTGTAAGCTTTGCATTTTTCAGCACTTGCCCTCTGCAGGAAGGGACAAGAGCATACCTTTCCATCCCCTGAGGTGTTTGGTTTTTTCCTTACAGCTTGAGAAAAAGAATTATGGTCTGAAAAATTCAGTAGATGAAAAACCGTAATAGGTTAATTGTTGCTGGCTAGATAATATAGAGGATGAGAGTTCAAGGGAGCAGTCTTCTACATGTCATGGCCTTGTTACTTCATTCTGGGTATCATCATTGACTACTGTGGTCAACTGGCTGGCCAATCAGAGCCATGATAGCCATCATGTAGCCCTGATTTCTGAGGAGAGTAGCTCCTCAGAAAGCTGTGTGAAGAGCTGAGGGTGAAACAAGGGGATATTGCAGCCCGTGCTGGATCCTGAGAAATCTCAGCTAGCCCAGAGGACAGCACTGGTGATGCAGCAGTGGTGGCAGTCATGCAGGGCTTTTGCCATTGTCTTCATCCTACATCCCTAGACTTTCAGACTAATGCTCCAGCCCATACAGCAAAATTGAGGGAAGGAGGAAGTGTACTAGTAGTCTGTTACCGAGTCCCTTCTGGCTCTGTGGGCTCATATGCATGAACACACAGGCACAGGGATAACTTCAATAACAGTAATCCAACGGCAAGAATCTAAGAAGGGTCCTTGCATAGAGTTCCACAAACAGCAGTTTATTGCTACAGCTCGAGAAGGGCTCCATAGGCAAAAGACCCCGAACATGTGACAGGTCGATCTTAAGTACAGGGAAGCGGCTAACAACAAAGCCAACCAGGGAATCAGAACTGGGATACATTACCACAACCGAACAGGCATCCTGGGAGGGCTTCTTTCCTTCATCATAACCGATACATCCTTGGCACCAGAGACTGTCTTATCAAGAACACGCTCTTTCTCTTGTACCACAGGTCAATCGGTCAGCACAGTGGTGCTTTCTTGGTTCCTATTGCTGAGCAGATTACTGCCTGCTATTCAGAGCAGGATGGTGTCCTCTGTCTGAGACCATCTCTTCCATTACAGGTGATGGTGCAAAGTAGATAATGCAAAGTATTTCTAAGGGGGAGAAGAACCCCTCCACTGGGTGGAATTTGAAACCAAGTCTAAAATGCCCCTAATTGCACTGCCTGCATTTCAAGCTTGCACTTGTAATAGCAAAAAGCTGTGCTAGTCTTCAGCATTTTATCTTTTTTTTCTACAATTTCAATAGAACTGAGCCCACTGGAGGTTTGACAGCAAGCTGTTAAGCCCAGCCTGGGCACATTATATTTCATTCATTCGAGACGTACAAGCTCTGCTTCATGTGGGATTTGTGTAAATACTTGCACAGATTCCTTATCTACAGAAGCTTGCTCCTAGGAAGTTGTAAAGCTCATTAAAATAGCAGACAGAAAATTGTGCTCCTATAATTTCCATTTCAATTATTACAGAGTACACAACATACTAAATCTATTGCAGTTTAAGACAAAACTTCTACTGGTTTAATAGGGCCAAGATGTCACAAAGTTAATTCCCTAACACAGCATAAAAACTGGAAACTGTCCCAGAACAGTGACTTCAATGGAGCCTGGACCTCAGGAAATTAAATTCTCAGCTGGTTCAGAAAGGCAAATTTTGTGCCTTATAAGAAAGATATTTCTAATGACACAGTCACTAGAATAAGAAACATTGTCACGATACACAGAAAACGTGCTTGATTAACCAGCTAATGTGATACTTCTCCTGTTGTGCACATAGAGTTTGGACATCACCAGGATAAACCCGGTAACTTTTCTTTCTCTAAAGGCAGTCACATACATTTTCAACTTCAGCAGTACTATTCTGACCCACAAGGCATTGAGGAAATGTCTTTTCTGAAGTAGTATCATAGTCAAAAGTGACTATTTGGGTTATCTAGAGAGAACAGTGCCAGGGTAATGCCATAGAGAGGAACATTCATGAAGCTGATATGCAGCTGTTGGTACCTATTTCAGTTACATTAATAAAGACTGCTTCAATTCAAGCAGTGCCCAACCATAAAGTGCCTCTTTGGCTGTTGTTTAATTAAATGCTTGTTCTTTGGTCAGGTTATTTGAATACCTAATCTATGATGAAACAGCAGAACAATAACTGCTGATATCAAGAAATTTTGAAGAGGCAGATGAGATCTGCCTCTCTTTTTTAATAGTTCAGTGAGACCACAATGGACTTATTTTTCTTTGCCGAGGCCAGGAACTTATTAATATGAAACATGAAAGAAAAGGCAGACAGATCTTTCAACAAGTTGATTTTGAAAGCAAGTTTGTTACCAAAAATTCAGTAAAATAAAAAACTCCTTAACACTGATATAGCATTAGAAAGCAGGCACTCTTTATTCAGCGAGATGCACAAGGGGATAGCTCCTCCCAAAAGCTGTGCATGCTGGGTACAGGAAAGTTTCTGTTTATATACTGTATTTTACATGCATATTCATTGATTGTCCTGGACTAAACATACATATTATAATCATTTCCCCAAAATCATTAACTTATTTCCCTTCCCCTTTACACGTGCATTCTTCTGTCCATGGGGGTCTCTCTGGTGGTCCCTGCTGGCCAGGGACCCCAGTGTTCTGGTCGATTCATCTCACTGAGATGGCAGGGCACTAGGGCTGGTGAACTTCCAGTTCTCTTTGTTACACCATGGGCATTGTGCAGTTCCATAGGCCAGTGGTTTTGGAGAACAAGCATTGGGTTGGCTCACCAGGTGTAAGCCATTTTTCATCTGGTAACAAGTTGAACTGAATCCTCTTTTCATTGCATAAAGTCTTAGTCATCAAAGGTATGATGCCTGTTAAAACCAAACACGATGAATTTTCAGCCACAAGCAAACCTCAGTGAGGATCTTGTAGAAGAGTAATAGCAGGGTGCCCACCTTCTACACCCACTGTCACAAATGCTCTTATATATGTGGAAGGAGGACCAAAGACATTGTGAAAGCAGAAGTGTGGGTCCCTGCTGAAGGTGCTCTGGTGAAAGTAAACCCAGCCTTTCAGTTAAAGATCCGGATGCACTTAAAAACCCCAAATAAATGCTGCAGGTGCATTTCTGTAAAGCCGAGGGGAGGAGAAGAGCTTATTCTCCTCCTTGCTCTGTCTGCTGCCCTCCTCTGGAATAGTACTTTTATGGCTTCTCCATTAGAGCAGCATAAGAAGAGGAGATGATGGTGTTAGAAAGATGCAGGGGGGAAGGATGGACATATGCCAGTGTGTGTTCCACTTAGTATTAAATTATTTATGTAAAGTGAAACAGCATCATCCATTTAGACAGCTTGCATTCATCCTGTGAAACTACACAATCCTGTCTGTAAAATATACACAGACTTGGTTCAAGATTTGCTGGAGATGGTATGCATAGAATGGAGATGGAACTCCATTTCCTGGGGCCCCTAGGAGCAAAAAAAGAAGAATGTCTCTCTCCATTTCACACACTTTTTTTTTTTTTTAATTATTATTATTATTTCTAATGATCTACAACCTACCTCAGAGCCAGGCTTTGTGAACACAAATGCTAAGCAGGCAGGGCTGACCACTATTTTCTGAGCAGCAATATTTGTTCCCCCTCTTTAGCCAGCACAGGCATTGCTTCATTTGGTACAGGCAATCCCTTTCCTTAATCAGCATGGGGAGATCTGGGAAATCAACCCCACGAGGTAAGTTGTCTGCTGTGAATTTGACTCTGTGCATCTGGCTTGAGTAATTTATTGCCTCTTGTGGGATAGCACATGGGTAGTTGCTATAACCTGCACACAGGGATGCACAAAACAGACTGCAAAGTAGCTTCTTGCTCTAACTTAGCTGGGCTGACTTCTGCCAGCAATTACAGAAAAAGCCAACAAAATTATTTTAGTTGTACAAGCCAAGAGTTTGTCTGTACTTCTGCAGGGAGCATAGGTATTGATTAAGTGGACTCTCTAAGACCAGAAATAAATACTCAGAATTTGTAAAAATTTGCAAATCCATTTCTCTCCTTTCTAAGTAATTTTTATTCATTACACACAAAATTTACAGTAGTCTTACATGGTGAATCAGCACTGGAAAGATAATAGCCATTCCTTATTTTACGTAAAAGGACTTAATTTTGACCAGAAGGGGAATGGAGGATTATTTTTGCTAATTAGTTCTGAAAATCATTCACTTAGACAATCACTGACTCTTTTGGGACTTAACAGGTAGTGTGAAAGCAATGCTACATCATTCTTCTTAGATCTTTACAGGATTCAGAAAGGCCCAGATATGAAAATTAATCCGGCTGCATCTATCTCGTGGCTGGCCTGGTTATGGGCACCTCTTCTTTATACCTTAGCAAGGTATAAATAACAAAGTCATGATTGAGAACATCAGGACTTCTTCCATCTCATAAAATTCAGAAGAGGGAATAGTTTTGTTAGTTGTTGAATTGCAGCTGCTTAATTAGTGTTTACAGTATCTCTCCTTGAAAATAGCCATGTGTATTTCATTCCCTACTTGCTTGTTTAATTTAATTAAATCAATTGTTGCACACCTGTTTCCACTTACTTAAAATAAGCACTATCTGCAGCATATCAAATATGAAGTAACATTGAAAGTAATTAATATTTATCCTTGAAATGTTTCTTTTGGAATGGTATTATTAAGAACCCAAGCTATAAAAAAAAATCAGATATCAAGTTTATACCTTAAAACCCCAATAGATGCATAACCATCTTTGAACAGTACAGGCAGATTTGAACAGGCAGATGCACAGAAACAAGTAAGACATCTAGAAAATTTCATAGGAGATTGCAGAAAAACCTTTTCTTTCCCTGAAAACTGATGCTCTGTTAATGAATACTGCGAAGAAACAGCTTCAGAGGATCGCTAACAGGTATTTCTTAAGCTATAACAAGGAGAGAGAGATTCATCTTTGATGGACCTTATGCCCAAGAACATATAAACCTGTATGTCACTTATATTCCTAATACGATACAGAGTGACACAACTCAGTGAGTTCCTAGACTTCCTACTTATCGGGAAAATCTTGAACAAGGCTCAAAACCATAAGGCAATTTTAAGAATACCAGACATACATTCCCTAGCCCCTCCTCCGCCACCCTTTTTCCAATTACTGATCTTTGTGGGGGACTTTAACTACCCTGACATCTGCTGGAGAAGAAACAAAGAAGCACAAACAATCTAGGATGTTCCTGGCAAGCACTGATGACAGCTTCCTGACAGAAGTATTGAAGACCCCAGAAAGAATGGTGTGCTGCTTGACCTTATACTAACAGGAAAGGCCTTGCTGGAAGTTGCAGGCATGTGGGGGTCAGCCTCTTCTCCCAGGCAACTAGCAATAGGACAAGAGAACATAGTCTTAAGCCGTGCAACAGGAGGTTTAGGCTGAACATTAGGAAGAATTTTTTCACAGAAATGGTGACGAAATATTGGAATGAGTTGCCCAGGGAGGTGGTGCAGGTGTTTAAGGAAAGACATGATCTAGTTGACATGGTGTTCGGTCATAGGTTGGACTTGATGATCTCAGGGGTCTTTTCCAATCTAATTGATTCTATCAGATGTGAAGGCTGGGGGCAGCCTTGGCTATAGTGACCATGAGACTGTGGAGTTCAGTACAAGCAAGGAAGAAACAGGGCAGCAAGCAAGATTATGAACATGGACTTCAAGACAGCTAACTTTAAACCCTTCAGGGATCTCCTGGGAAGAATCCCACAGGAACAGGCTCTGCAGGGAAGAGGGATCTAAGAGAGTTTGTTGATATTCAAGGATTACATCCTCCAGGTTCAAGAATGATGCATCCTGATGCACCAGCAAAGGGAGCAAGTGGTCTGTGTGGATGAATAAAGAATTACTGTCATTACTCAAGCATAAAGAGGAAATACACAGGAGGTGGAAGCAGGGACAGGCCACATAGAATGAATACAAAGAGGTTGTCAGAGTAACTAGAAATGAGACAAGAAAGGCCAAGGTCCATCTCCAACTAAACATGGCCAAGGATGTCATGGACAAGAAGGGCTTCTTCAAACACATCAGTAACAAAAGGAAAACTAAGGAAAATGTGGGCGCATTACTAAATGGAGGAGGGACCCTGATAAAAAAAGGATGCAGAGAAGGCAGAGTAACTGGATGCCTTCATTGCATCAGTTTTCACTGACATGGCCAACCCTCGGGAATCTTTGACCCAGGGGACCAGGGTAAAGGAATGTTGGAAGGAAGACTTTCCATTGCTCAAGAAGGATTGCTTTAGAGAACACATAGACAGCTTTGATGTCTGCAATGTCCATGGGTCCTGATGGGATGCACCCAGAAGCGCTGAGGGAACTGATGGACACCACAGCAGGGCCATTAATGGTCATCTTTGAAAGGTTACAGAGATCAGGAGAGGTGCCTTAGCACTGGAAGAGAGTAAATGTCACCTCAGTCTTCAAAAGGGGCAAGGAGGACCCAGGGAAATACCAGCCAGTCAGCCTAACTCAATCCCTGGAAAGGTGATGGAGTGCCTCATTCTGGAGGCCGTCTCTATCCACATGGATGACAAGAAGGGGATCAGGAATAGTCAGCATGGATTCACTAAAGGCAAATCATGCTTGACCAACCTGATGGCTTTCCATGATGAGACAACTACCTGGATGGATAAGGGGAGAGCACTGTGTATTGCCCACCTCAACTTCAACACGGCTTTTGACACTGCCTCTCACAATATCCTCCTAGGTAAACTCAGGAAGTGTGGACTGGATAAGTGGACAGCAAGGTGGATTGAGAACTGGCTGAATGGCACATCCCAGAGGGATGTAATCCAGTAGAACAGGGTCTAGCCAGAGGCCTGTCACTAGTGGTGCCTGCCAAGGGTCAATATTGGGTCCAGTATTGTTTAACTCGTTCATCAGTGACTTGTGGGAAGGGGCAGATACCTCCTCAGCAAGTTCACTGATGACACAAAGCTGGGAGGAGTGGCCAATACCCAAGAGTGTTGTGCTGACATTCAGATGGATCTTAACAGGTTGGAGAGATGGGCAGAGAAGAACTGTCTGAAGTTCAACAAAGACAAATGTGGAGTCCTGCACCAGTACAGGCTGGGGGTCAAACTGCTGGAAAGCAGCTCTGCGGAGAAGGACCTGTGGGTCCTGGCGGACAACAAGCTGTCCATGAGCCAGCAGTGAGCCCTTCTGGCCAAGAAGGCCAATGGTATCTTCAGGTGCTTTAGGAAGAGCATTGCCAGCACGTGGAGGGTGGTGATCCTGCCCCCTCTACTCAGCCCTGGTGAGGCCACATCTGGAGTGCTGTGTCTGGTTCTGAGCTCCTCAGGACAAGAGTGACATGGAGTTACTGGAGCAGGTTCAGTGGAGGGCAACAAAGAGTTGGGACTCTTCAGCGTTGAGAAGATGACTGAGAAGGCACTTCATCAATGTATATAAGGATCGGAAGGGAGGGGGTCAAGAGGAGGAAGCCAGACTCTCCTCAGTGGTGCCAAACAATAAGACCAGAGGCAACAGTCAAAAGCTGATGCACGAGAAGTTCCACCTGAATATGAGGAAGAACTTCTTTACTGTGCAGGTGACCAAACACTGGTCACCAGATGGCCCAGAGAGGATGTGGAGTCTCCCTCTCTGGAGATATTCAAGAACTGTCTGGATGCAATTCTGTGCAATGTGCTCAGGATGACCCTGCTTGAGCGAGGAGGTTGGACCAGATGACTGCACTGATGGTCTCTTCCAACCTTACCCATTCTGTGATTTTGAGCTGTTGCTGTTGCCAAACATATCATTCAGAAGTCAGGCAAAGCCAGGGTTCTGGTCCCAACCACCATCTGCTTTCAGCTGCCCTGGTCTGTAGCACATCTCTCCCACAGCTATCCCAGAGGATATGGTGGACTACCCCAGGACATCTTTACAAAACAGCTTACAGACTCCTCTTTCCCTTCTGGAAAGCATAATACTAGAAAACATTATGAAGACATTATTAGCCAGAGTTTCACTTGTGTCTTGTTAACTGATAAAGTGTCAGCAGCATAGGATTAGAGAGCATGAGAATCCCTGTGTTTCACAGAGCCTCCGAGACCTCCAGCTGTCTTAGACTTTTTAGGTTCCTACCTCTCTTCCTCTCAGACCTTTATCTTCTTTCCATGTATGTTCTAAAGAGAGTAATTAGTTTATTCCTCCAAAGGTCTTCAGTGACTGTGACAACAGTTTCACACAATTCATGAAACCCCTGCTGAATTCTCACTTTCCCCCTGTGGATCCAGAGAAGAAAAGTATAAGTTACTAAAAACCCGAAATTAAGGTTAGGATTTAAAAATAAATATTTTTTTAAATATATTTTTCTTTCAGATTTGCTTTCCTTATTTATTTCTTTCAAAGTCTGGAAATCCCCAGCAAATCTGACATATATCTCCAACGCATCTGGTTTTTGCATCGTATATGACAGGTCATGCTTCACTGACAACATTCCATCTTCTATCAGGGCTAACTACGGATGAGTGTTTATCTTTACAGATTTTTTAATATGTATTTTATTGTTTTGACACATTTCCTTCCATCTTGTTGATCTAGGGATTAGCAGTGATATGTCTAATTCATTTTGAGCTGTTGTATTGAATTTGTTGCTACCTCATAGTGCTAGCTCACTTCTGCCTAGCAGAAGACCAAGACATCCTCTTGCTTAAATAGTCCCACCAAGATTCCCTGATAGTCTCTTTGTTGAGTCTAAAGCTCTACCTGACAAGTTGACTACGTTACAACACAGAAAAGGACTGAATCTGAGAGTCTATAATATAAAAAACCGCAACCCAACCAACAAAAAATCCCCAAAATCTCTACCAAAACAACGCAGTGGAGTTCCCATAGGAGAAGTAAAGAAGGAGTAAAACTATAAACTGAGGGGAAAATAGTAACTGAAAAGTGTCTGCACAGTCATACGGCACATGGGGAGAATAATTTATCTATCTGCCAGTCCTAAAAGGAATCTGCAAACTCATTCCAACCAGATGCTTTGCTGATGTCCATCCCTGGATTTTCTTCACTATAGATAGGTGCCTACTGTCCAGGAGATGCATCAGGTAGGCAAGTACCATGTGTGACCTTCTCTGCCTTCTTTGTGAATTCCCAAGACAGACAGGATTCCTGTTCCCTATAGCCATTCTGGCATAGAAATGTGGACCCAAGCAAAAGGACCCAGGTTTCCTGTTTTTCATGTTTGCAGACACCTGTGTGTCTGACTCTGAGTTCCCCTTTCTTTTATTTCCTCCCCACTCCTCTCTGTTTCTCACTGTGCTTCTCTCTCTACCTCCTGCCTTCATTCTAGATCCATACTTTTTGGCAGCTCTATGTCTCCTCCTTCTTCCATGTAATTTATTTTTATTTTGATAAGAAGAAACTGTATGCTTTGCATAACATTTCCAGTGACAATAGAGAAATATTTACAATTAAGACTTGGATTTGGGGAGAACTGAACTCTGAGAAAAGAGTCAGAGAGAGGAGCTTGAGGCTGAGAATTTGTTTGCAGGCTGTGGTGATTGTGCTCAAAATTTGTAAGGACAATTGACTCTCTTCTGGGATATATCTTATAGAAGAGGGCAACAACTTTGAACTCAGCTCTTTACAGTGAGATTGGAGAATGGCAGCAGAAAGAAGTAGCTATATTAAAGCTGACTTTGCAAATTAGACCAGAGAAGAGACATTCTTGGAATTTCCAATAACTTTGGAAAGAAATGCAGATAGCTGGAAATCTGAAAAAACCCCTTTTGTTGGCCTCCAGCTACATTTGGGTGAAGAAGTTTAAAGAGATTGAGGAACTGCCTGGAGAGGAAAGACTAAAGACTAAGACTCTTCAGTTTGGAGATGCTAGACTCCTCAGGTTTGCCAAATAAGGAAAGTGATGGAGAAAATGAATGCATACCACTTTTTAATGAAATCCTGCAGTTCTAGAGTTAGAGAACTAGACTATACATTAGAAGTAGGACATCAGTTTAAAACTGATTAAAAAAAGAGTTCACATACCAAGTAGCAAATTTCTGGACTTACTTTCCATAGGAAGCAGTGGAAGTTGATGGTAAGACATTAAAAAAAGGTATTGACATTTTAGGAGAAAGCAAGCTAGTCCCTCTCTTTAGCGGGATGTTGGATCAGCTCAAAATCACAGAATGGGTGAGGCTGGAAGAGACCATCAGTGCAGTCATCTGGTCCAACCTCCTCGCTCAAGCAGGGTCATCCTGAGCACATTGCACAGAATTGCATCCAGACAGTTCTTGAATATCTCCAGAGAGGGAGACTCCACATCCTCTCTGGGCCATCTGGTGACCAGTGCTGAAGATCTCCTGGAAGAAAGGATGTCTAAGAAACTTCCTTGCCTTGGTGATTTCTCCCATGAAACAAGATTATTTTTGCAAGAGTCACTGCAACCCAATGCATAAAAGCACTGTAGGTATGTGGTGTTGCAATTACTATTGGCCTGCCTTATATCTATGCGTACAGAAGATGGTATTGGCAGGTGGCAGCTGTTCTTGATTAAAAAGGTCATGCAGGACCTCTTGTGCCATTTGAATTCTACCGTTTATATTGATGATGAAAGGAGTTGATCAATAATTAGCTCATGTAAGCACCAGTTAACTATTAAGAGTCAGAAAATATTAATCACAAGCCTAAGAAGCAGGATGCACCTTAGCCTTCTCAAGATAAGAGAAACAGAATGCACCTTGTCAGGATAAGAACAGAACCTGTTGAAACCAGTGCAGAAACCACTGAATCAGCCAACAAAGGACTGTGCATGCTTTAGAAAGAAAGGTGAAAAGTGCATTGTGACAAAGACTACTAGCCTTCATCAGAACGACCCCCAAGGGAGATGTTGAGCCTTCCTCAGTGCGACCACCAGAGTACCAGAGTACCCTGCGCCTGCACATCATGTATGCTAATGATACTAATGACTTCCGAGAAGTAATTTGTATAACCACTCCCACCCCAAGGAATGTAATAAATATTCATGAAATGTAACCATGTACTGTGCTGTGTAGAGTGCTATGTGTGCGTGTTAGGAGGAGCGAATAAAGCAAATGCCCGCTTCTCTGACTCTGTCTCTGAAGTGTCTCTAGGCTCGGTTTGGAATGATTCAATGAGGACTGAATCTGACTCTTGTTAATAAAACTTTCCTGGTTGAATTATCTTTAGATTGGTATGTGCAGTCCAGCTCCTCCTTTCAATTCAATTATAAAATAATTTCATGCAAGATATGAATGGTATAAGGTTCCCCCATATGCAACACTTAGACACTCACAAATATTGTTAATGTGAATGTGCTTGCATGCATAGCTAGAAAATCTTTCAAACCCTCAACACTGATTTAATTGTTGAGCTGCAATCTTACAGCAATAAAAAAAACCATACTAAGCAATGGGAAAGTACTTCTTTCTGAATAATCCTAGAGCACAAGTGGTGTTTCACTTCGTAACTCCTCCAAGCATGTTACAAGGATGACTGGACTATGCCTCATAATGCTATTGCTGAAGATTGGAGAGAAAAGAAAACAAGCAGTAATTTTGGGATCTGGAAAGTCTGGGGGTAGCACTGGTGAGTGTGACAGCCAGCTGTGTACCTACTTAAACTCACAGTGTTACCAACATTCTAAAATCCATCATTTATTTCCCTTTGGGGCAGTCATATGCAAATATGGTGACAATTTCAATGACAACTCAACAGAATTGATTAAATAATAATGTATCTGATTGAGTATCACAATTGCTCTAGCTAGCTAAAATACAAGTTAGCTTGCAGGCTCATACCTTGGAGGAGTGGGGAAGCTACATTACTTGTGAAAAGCATTAGCATTAAGCAGTTTGCAAATTTGAAATCTGAAGAAAACTGACCTTGTGACACTGTGACACACACATTCTGACAAAAAAATAAAACCAAAACAATAAAAAAGGAAAGAAATTGAAGTATTTCAATAAAATTATGCTTTCTTCCCCATTTTACCCCTCCAAAACTAAAGTAGGTAGAACCATTGGCTCTTTCCAGTGGACTGATGAGGCTCCACAAAGGTCCATGCGATACATATCAGACCAGGTATGGAAAAGGATAAGACACATAGGGTTACAGCAGTGTTCTTCTCCTTGCTCTCTGGTGCTCTTTCAGTATCTTTTGCCTCTACTAGCACCTGAAACTAGCACCTAAAATCCTCATAACTCTCTATTAAAGAGAGAGCGTAGCATTTTCTTTGTTCTGGTTACGGTATCTGAAATGCAAGGGCAACATGCAGCCTCAGCAAAGCAGAAAGGAGGAAAGGAAAGAGGTGGGAAGGGGGAGGTAAATTCTAAAATTATTCCCTAACAAAGATAGAAAATTCAAAACCTAATGATTTATTTTACCTGCCCTCGTTCAGTAGCAATTTGTGTCACTTGGATTTTACTTCTTTTGTCATTGTCTTTTCCCTTCACTGGTTTTCCCTGATGCCCCCATAAATCTTTAAACCCTGAAGCTAAAAGAGGCCTCTTTGTGCACCAGCTTCAACATTGATTTTGCCAGAGAGTATAATAAAATCTAGTCAGATAACAAGGAAATTAATCTAAGGTACCCTACCCAGAGCTCCCATTAGTTGCCGTATCAGGCATCAATTCAATCAACCCTTGAGAGCATCCCATGAAAAAACATCAAAATCTCTCTGACATGTTAATGCATCAGTTGCCTTATTGTCAATGCTGTCTGTGATATTCCAAGAAAACTACTATCTTGGGAATTCAGCCCCTTCCAACTTCAAGTCCAAAGACGATTTGACACAGGCTTAGAAGAAGGCAGAGTTCAGGAGAGGGGATGTGACAGCCAAAAAAATGTGGGCACAGCTGCTTTAAACATAGTTTTGACTTCCTGCTGGATGCACAGTCCAGCCTTACCCAATCTGGGCATACTGCCTCCCTCTTGCATCCCAGTGCATGGTGATGCAGTGCCCCAGGTCAGGCCCAGGGCTTCCCCTGTGCAGGACTGGAATTTGTGTTTGAAAAAACCAAGAAGTCTCAAATCTTGGCCTCAAGCAATACAAGTAAACTGGTTCTGAGCTGCTAGATATGAACCACTTTCTGCTCTAGGGCTATCAGGGAGCCTGGTGACAAGAATATCACATCTTATTCCAGGCTATACCGTATGTTTTTACAGTGACCAGGATCTTTTTCTTCACTCCAGGGACCCTTATCCCTGGCACAGCTTCTTTCTGTCTTATCTAACAAGGTTTTAAATACATTGCAGAGAAGTTATTCTCTCCTAATATGTTCATAGAGTGCCTGGCACAATAGGGACCTAGTATCAGTTGGGATCTTTACTTTCTGCTGTGATAATAATTTTATAAGCAGACTTTCATTAAGATCCATTGCTACTTGAGAAACAGCTGCGCTGTCACTTTATAAGGCTGTTGACTGTTTTAACTCTCTGCTCCAGAAACAAGGTTTTAGTCTTCCCCGTAGAAATGGATATGGGTAAAAGAGGCTGAAGCATGAACAAAGGCAATTTTGCTATCAGATAGGAAAATTCAGAATCACAATATCTGAGACTGCCAGAATTAAAGGATCTCACCTCTCTAGAGAGGTGCATTTGAATTCATCCATCTTCATTTCATTGCTTTTCACCGTCTTTCAATGGATGAAGCACTCTCTCAACTAGCCCAGGTCACAGCTAGTAAGAGGGACACAGGTGTGGTCCATTGAAGCTATTTAACATTGATATGGGAAACATTTATTACCATGACAAGTAACAAAACACAGGCAGCCTTTTCCTGACTTCCTTTTCCTCCCACCCTTAAAATAAAAAAGTCTGTAAGGACAGTCACAGAAACAGTGGGAAGGAAAGATCAAAAGTTGGAAACTAAGTTGTCCGTTCCATCCCCCCACCCCTTATCCTAAGGGAGTGTGACGGCTCTCTGGGACCTCACCTGAAGATTTGCCAAAAATATCCCTTGCATGTCACTGTCAGTCTCTGGCCTTGTCACCTGCAAAAGACTTCTGCCAATACAGATAGCTAAAACATTCCAGTTCCTCTGTATTCTCTGGTTAACCACCTGCCTCCAGGAATGACTGCAGTCAGTATTTATCAGAGGGATTTTAGATAATGCAAGAATCTGTCAAGGGTGACAGGCTGCTAGAAGTCATGCAAAGGAGCAGAATGATAGTCCCAGGTGGTGAAGAAAACTGTGGTGCTCATCCCAATATTATGGTACACTACCATTTTCATTATCTTGTGCACATTTTTGGGAAATTACTTTAGGTCAGTTCCCAGTCTGTGAAGATACAGTAATGTGCACCTTCCCCAACAAATACAGTTTCCTTTATAACAGACAAGTCAAGCTATTGTAAGCCTATGGTGAAACAAGGTGGGTGGGGTGGGGTGAGG
>VZRS01004829.1:62395-96089 GCA_013398055.1 Ifrita kowaldi
TGAGGTGAGGTGAGGTGGGGTGGGGTGGGGTGGGGGTGTGTGAAAGTCTGTAGTCAAGTATTGTCTTGCTGGTAAATTAGCTTTTTAAAGGTTGCCTGGACTTTACAGAGCTTTTTCTAAGCTACTGGCAGAGAAAGAAATTTTGGAGAGTAGTAAATAGTGATAATCACTTGGGGGATAAAATGAAAAACCTAATTACTTGAAAGCTAGAGTCAATTGTATTAGTGACATCTTAGTAATGTCCTGCATAAGGGCTTCACTGTCCTTAATTTGTAATCTACGAGGAATAGCAATAACGATCTCGTTACATCAGGAGAGTTGTTCCAGATCTAGGATTTCTTTAACCAGAGCAAAGCATGTTGGAAGCACGGTAGCCTGGATTCCTCACATCCTTGTCCCATTTAACAAACAGAGAAGTGGAAGCAAGGGCAACTGAGTCATCCCAAATCAGGCCAGACAGATGTCACAAGCTCCCTTCTCAGAACTGGATGTCCTGCTGAGCTAATCCACAGAGGAGTGAGAGTGTGTGTGTGTGTGCGCATCTGTGTGGCTGAGGGTGGAGGGTAGCTGGAGTGAGATGTCCAGGGAAACTTGGAGCAGCCAGTGCCAACGAAATCTCATTCTGGGAGCTGATAACCTTGTGATGTCGTGAGGTGTACCCAGCTGCCTGGTGAGCCCATCCTGGCACTAGTTAGCAATTGCTGCCAAAGCATGCAGCAGCTGGTCTGACTACCATCCAGATGGGAAGTGAAGAAAAGGACTTGTGGGCAGCATAGAGGAAATGTAGCTGTGGATGGGACAGAGGAATCTGAAAAAAAGGGGCAGACATGGGAAGAAAAGCAGAAAGAGAACAACAGTTGAGCAGGTGTAATGGACATAAGAGGCCTGAAACTCGACAAAGAGGAATGAAATTGTTCTTCTATGTGTAGATTCGTCAGTTTAAAGGTAGCCTAAAGATATCAGTCCATAGAGTTCCTTCAATGAAATATGTAACCTGATGTAGACCTTGCTCAGAAATCCAGGGAAACAAATTCACTTGTTCATCTCTCCAAGGACACTTACGAGCATGTCAGGATCACAGATGAGCAAAGGGATTAAGGACCATAGTCAGATTAAGTGAAAGCTCAAAAGAACAGTCAGTTTAAGGCTGTCCTAAACCTTGATATAGCATCCAGTGATTAAGACCATAAGAAAGGGATTACAGGACCAGCCCACCTGTGGCAGGACAAGGAGAAACCAGATGTTTGTCCCTGACAAGAGAAACTAGGAAAGACGGTGGGTTTTTTTAGGGAGAGCCCGACTATTTTTTTGCAGCCTGCTCTCCTCATGTTGTTCCCAGCAGGTACAATGGTTGGATAAGGAAAATTTGAGTGTATGTTTCTACATTAGTAGCAACATACATTTAGTCTGTCTCATTTAGTTTCTCTCAATGTTACAAAATCACAGGAACACAGGTTGAGAAGGAAATCTTGAGTCAGTTGGTGAAGTAATCTTCAACAGCAGCGGTGGCTACAGTAAGCCCTGGGGGCTTAAAATGGGCTGGGTAGGAGGCTCCCACAGTCAGAGAAACATGAGCAAAAGCTGAGGTACCTGCAGGAACCCACAGCACTCAAGAGCAAGGCTTGAGCCTTTGGAGGGGGTTGCCAGGAGCAGCCGTGACAGATCTGAACAGCTGCTGGGAGCCTGAGTGAGAAGGGTGTGTGGTGTGGTAGTTTGTGAGGAAAGGTTCCTCTCCTTAAAAAGGTCAACATTGTTGCAGAACCAGAGAGCAATGTATAAGAGCAGCAGTTAATACTGAGGGGAATAAGTAGTCTGAGTTCCAAACATTATGGATATGACATGCTGTAGTGCTTGTTCCCTAGCAGCTGTTGGAGTTGCTGCACCAGTGATGTTGGAGGCTTCTCCCCAAACAGCAGATGTAGCTATGCAGCTCTCTGGTTGTAAAGAGTACCTGGTGCCTGTCTGGGAAGCTGGGACTAAGAGTCTTCTCTGCAGAAAGTGTGTTTGCTGTTTGTCCTTCACCATGCTCCATATTTGCTTTCCTCCACAAGCTGAGATACAACATCTGCAAGTGCAGTTTCTGAGACAGTGGAGAGAGAAAAAACTATGCCATGTTTATTGTTTATTTCACAAAAAAAATCCATGGAAGATGTTTTGGTCCTGTTTTCACCCTGACTAAATATACTGTCACAATCACAAACCTTGACATATAAACTCTTAAAAACTTGATAGTGTGGAAGTAGTGTACAAGTCCTTTGTGGGGTCTCAAGAAAGGGGCAAATTTCAACCAGTAAAATTAATGGCCCAGCAGGCTGTGGAGGATCTTGTTAGTCCCTATGTTATGTACCTCTCTCTTCTAATAATTTTATTACCCTGAACATCTGTGGAAACATGGAGGTGCAAGGAGCCTCAAGGCTGCTCAGCATGTTTGACTGCATTTTCTCCTTAAACATGTGCAAATGCTACTTCTATTTGCACCTTAGCAGAGCTGTGATTTGCAACACCAAAGCCTAAATGATACCTAAGATCCGTTTAGAACATTAAACAAACAAGACAGTAGGACATCTCACAGTCTGGGAAGCCATAAATTGAAAACTGCACTGCTTTGAAAATGAACCAGTTGCATTTCTTTGCTGTGATCCAAACTTCAGAGGCTTTTCTGCATGAATCCAGGCTCCATTTGCTTCCCAGAAAGCTGAACCCAGATTCTGATTCCAGGCTTATAATGTAGAAAATCCTGTGTTTCTTATCTCATTTTGGTTTTAGTTGGATTTATATGAAGCAAACATGACAAGGCAGAGAACAGCCAGGTGACTTTGCACAATAATGGTTTGACAGTTTAACTTTCTATGTACTGTCAGTGAGCTTCTAATCTGATTCTTACAGTAATGAGTAGTCAGAGGCAGTTAGTAGCAAGTTAAAATTTAGCGTGTGGCTAGGACTATACAAGGTACTTTGGACCTGAGATCAGTATTGGTTAAAGGACTATTAAAATAACTGACTATAAGAAGAATACCTTCTAGTAGTATCTCCTGGGCTGCCTGCAAGTTCTTAAGTTTCTTCAGAAAAAATAAGCCTTCCCCTCTTCTTTTTAAATGTTTTTGCAAAAGACAGTCCTATACCATGTAATTGCTAATAGGAGCATAATAAGTTTAGTAATCACAGAATAGCAAAATACATAGCACCTCTCTTGAAAACATCCTTTAAAAATGCCTGCTTTTCTAGTCACTCATCTTGTGGCAAATGAAACTGCTGTGATCAGAACTTTCTGTAATGCAAAGTTTCATTCATTTACTTCTGTCATATAGCATGCATTTTAAGAAAAAGACCACAAATATTAAAAACAAAATCCATAAGTCTGACATACATCAGTCTTTACCTTCTGCCGAATCATTACCTAAAAAATTTTGGAAAGATTTCTTCAACTGGGGAAAAAAAAGGAAAAATACGCTATTCTCTTTGTATGTTGAAAGAATGACCAAGACTAGACTTAAAAAGAAATGGGTGTAAAAGATAACAAAACATTATCTCAAATACTTCAGTTCCTTGTTCCTCACTTTCTATGGCTGAGGAACTTAATTCTGCTTGGTAACATCAGTGGTAATATCAACATAAATCAATATATTAGTATAAGACTACAATAAAGGGTATAATTTAACCCTAATTTTTCATTTAAGAAAATGATAAATCCTTTAAAAATTGGGACACTTGTTTAGATGGAAGATGCCACTAATTCATAAGCCAGCTATTTAAGATATTTTCTAGGTTTAAATTATATTTTAAAAAGCAGGCAAGTTTTTTAATGGTTACATTGTGAGATGTACGCTTACTTGGAATTGCTTCAGAAAAACAACAAACCTTTCAACTCACTGCCCTTTACTGCCCTTGTAAAACTGGTTAATTATGTCTAAAATTTGAAGCCATAAATTACTAATTTCACCAGGAGAGAGAGCATTGAATATACTAATTAGTCAAACAGTTGCATTCAAAGTTCAAGCAAGCCAAATAAAATCCATGTATTATGTTCTTCACTCTGGAACATCTAGATCATTGCCAGAGCTTACTGAGAAATATCAAGGTGGGTCTAGTCTCAGTTCTGCCTGTGTTTTCTATGAAGACTGAAAGTGCACTGAAACACAGACTTCATCCCTTCAGATAAATGCATGGCTTAGAAGGAAATGATCCTGAGCTAGACTGTGGCAATGAGACAGAGACTAGTAAAATTGTATTGCAGGTCAACAATCTCTTGCACTTAAAACCTTGAGGCTGAGACTGAAAATTCTCCTTACATTGTATATGAATGTCTTAAACTTCATTTTTGCTTGTGGATATCCTTTTATTTCCTTGTTACTGGTGGAGAGCTTCTAGTGGGCAGGCTCAGCTGAATTCGGCTCAACTACTGTCCTAGTAGGAAATGGCATTGAGGATGTCCCTTGCTGTGGGGCAGTGAGAAAGCCTGTTGCTGTCATGTTTTTGCTAGGAGCTCTTCCGTGCATCGTTTTTGTGCACCCAGTTTGAGGATGCACAGTGTCAGCAGCATCTGGAGACACTTGTTTATTCTGGGATTTTCTTTTTTCCAGTCAAAGAGTTTGAGCTCAGAAAACAGATGGGATTGTTCTGCTAGTAATTGGTCCAGCTGCTGGAAAGAAAATTGAAGGAAAAACATATTGCAATAATAAAAATATAATAAAAGGAATCAAACAAGATACACAAGACTATATGAAGCATGCCTGCTTCTGCTTAGTCTGAAGAAGACATGCAATATTTGGCTACTGAGATGCTGTCATAAAAAGGAGGAGAAAACCCTAAAGGAAATTTTATTCAAACAGATCTAATTGCCTAAGGGATCATCTGCAAACAGAATTAAATCTGTGGCCAATGCAATCTTGTCTGGAGCATCTCTCTTACAATGAGAGACTGTGGGAGCTGGACCTGTTTAGCCTAGAGAAGACTGAGAGGGGATCTAATCAATACATACAAGTATGTTGTAGGAGGGTGTCAAGAGGATGGTGCCAGACTCTTCAGTGGAGCTCAGCAACAGGACAAGGAGGAAAGGCCATAGAGTAAAACACAAGGAGTTCCATCTCAATATGAGGAAACCCTAGCTATTCTGCAATTCTGAGACCCTCTAACCCAAGATTGTCTGGAAAGAATCAAAAGGCAGTCCCCTAATCATAATTTCTTTACCCTTCCTTATCAAATTGAGAGGTGATCCAGGAAAGAACCATTTCCCAATAATTATGTAGGCTGTGTGTCGCCTTCTTCTGGAAATCAAGAACAGGGTAGGATACAGACCCTTTTATGAATATTGTCACTTTTCCTGGGTAGTTGAGTTCAAGTAGCATAGTCAAGGAGAAATAAGGTCAAATATGTAAACTGTAAGTCTTGTATTTGAAAATCCTTTTCTTGGCGCTGAGAGTTTTCAGATGTACCTCCAGAATCAGCAATTTAAACACCAAATAACAGGACATTTAATTCTTTCCATACGACCCAAAGCAGTGGTTGTGCAACACACCATAGGGATGCTCTCTCTGACCTGACAAGCTCAATCGTTCAGCTGAAATTCCAGCTCTGCAACCTCCTGACCAATGGCTTGCTGTAAGAGTTGCAGATGTCTGCTTTCCTTCCTGTAGGGACAGCAGTGAAAGCACGTTAGAGTGAGCGGTGAGCACCCTTCTTTTCCTCAGCCCCAGCATACTGCCTGTGTCTGTTGCTGTCTTGTGTTTATTAATGATGACAGGATACCTTACAATAATGAATGAGTCCTTGTCTGCTTGATTTTTATTTGTTTGATTATCCCAATTACAAAATTAAAAATATAGTTGCAGAGCTATATTGAGTATGCTAGACCTACTGCTCACAAACAGAGAAGGGCTGGTGGGAGATGTGGTGGTTGGAGCCCATTTGGGGCACAGTGATAATGAAATAGTGTTTTCAATATTTGGTGAAACAAGGAGGGACATCAATAAAATTTCCACACTGGACTTCCGGAAGGCAGACTTTGGCCTATTCAACAGACTTACTCGGAGAGTACCTTGGGAAGCAGCCCTTAAAAACAAAGGAGTCCAGGAAGGATGGGCATGCTTCAAAACTGAAATCTTGAAGGCACAGGAACAGACATTTTCTATGTCCCAAAAGATGAGCCGATGAGGAAAATGACCAGCCTGGAAGGGCAAGGAGCTTTTGAAGGAACTATGGAAAAAAAAAGAGGGTGTATCAGCTTTGGAAGGATGGTCAGGTACCTCAGGAAATGCTCAAGGGAGTTTCTAGGTCATGTAGAAAAAAATTAGAGAGGCAAAAGCCCAGTTAGAACTCAATTGTGCCACTTCTGTAAAGGACAATAAAAATATTTTTATAAATACATTAATGGCAAAAGGAGGGGCAAGGACAACCTCCATTCTCTATTAGATGCAGGAGGGAATTTAGTAACTAAAGATGAGGAAAAGGCAGAGGTACTTAACACCTTCTTTGCCTCGATTTTCAACAGAAAGACAGGTTGTCTTCAGGACAACTGTCCTCCTGGGCTGGTAGATGGTGTCAGGGAGCAGAATAGCCCCCCTGTTATTCAGGAGGAAGCAGTCAGTGACCTGCTGAGCCACTTAGATGCTCACAAATCTATGGGACCAGTTGGGATCCATCCTAGGGTGATGAGGGAGCTGGCAGATGAGTCTGAGAAGCTGCTCTCCATCATTTACCATCAGTCCTGGCTCAGCAGGGAGGTCTCAAATGACTGGAAGCTGCCCAGTGTGACAGCCATCCACAAGAACGGCCGGAAGGAGGATCCAGGAAACCACAGGCCTGTCAGCCTGACCTCGGTGCCCAGCAAGATTATGGAACAGATCATCTTGAGTGCCATCACATGGCACCTACAGGATGGCTGGGGGATCAGACCCAGCCAGCATGGATTTAGGAGGGGCAGGTTGTGCCTGACCAACCTGATCTCCTTTTATGACCAGGTGACCTGCCTGGTGGATGCAGGAAAGGCTGTGGATGTTGTCTGCCTGGACTTCAGCAAAGCCTTCAGCCCATCTCCCACAGAATAATCCTGGAAAAGCTGGCAGTCCACGGCTTGGACAGGTGCACGTTTTTCTGGATTATGAACTGGCTGGATGGCCGGGCCCAGAGAGTGGTGGTGAATGGTACTGCCTCCAGTTGGTGGCGAGTTACTAGTGGGGGTCCCCCAGGGATCAGTGCTGGGGCCAGTCCTGTTTAATATCTTCACTGATGATCTGGACGAGGGGATTGAGTCCACCATCAGTAAATTTGCAGATGACACCAAGCTGGGAGCATGTGTCGATCTGTTGGAGGTAGGAGGGCTCTGCAAAGGGACCTGGACAGGTTGGATATATGGGCCGAGTCCAACAACATGAAGTTTAACAAGTCCAAGTGCCGGGTCCTGCACTTTGGCCACAACAACCCCCTGCAGCACTACAGGCTGGGGACAGAGTGACTGGACAGTGACCAGGCAGAAAGGGACCTGGGGGAACTGACTGATGGCAGCTGACTATGAGCCAGCAGTGTGCCCTGGTGGCCAAGAAGGTCAATGGCATCCTGGCCTGTATCAGGAATAGTGTGGCCAGCAGGACCAGGGAAGTGATTCTTCCCCTGTACTTAGCACTGTTGAGGCCACACCTTGAGTACTGTGTCCAGTTCTAGGCCCCTCAATTTAGGAAGGATGTTGAGATGCTGGAGCACGTCCAGAGAAGGGTAACAAGGCTGGTGAAGGGTCTGGAGCTCAAGCCCTATCAAGAACGTCTGAGGGAGCTGGGGTTGTTTAGCCTGGAGAAAAGGAGACTCAGGGGAGACCTTTTCACTCTCTACAACCACCTGAAAGGTGGTTGTAGCCAGGTGGGGATCTATCTCTTCTCCCAGGTAACCACTGACAGAACGAGAGGACACAGTCTTAAACTGCACCAGGGGAAGTTTAGGTTAGACATCAGGAAAAAATTCTTCACTGACAAAGTGATTGGGCACTGGAATTGTCTGCCCAGGGAGGTGGTGGAGTCGCCGTCCCTGGACGTTTTTTAAAAAAAGACTGGATGTGGCATTAGTGCCATGGTTTAGTTGATGAGGAGGTGTTAGGTCATAGGTTGGACTTGATGATCTCAAAAGTCTTTTCCAACCTATTTCATTTTGTGATTCTGTGATTCTGTGATTCTGTGATTCTGATTTATGGGCAGGTTTATCAGTTCTGATTTATCACAAAGACTGCATTAAATGCCCTACTTTTAGGCAACTCCAGGCTAGAAACACCTAGTAACTTTTTATGAACCTGAGACTTCTTGGTAATCACTGTGAACTTGTGCTGAATCTGTGAAGAGCTAGTTTAAATTTTCCTGCCTTGTCACTGCATTGATCATGAACACTAATTACATGGCCTGAACCCAGTATTGACCTGGGACACAAAGGTCCAGCTGACAGATATCTGTTGCTGCATTCTTAATGCTATTAGAACATAGTACTTCCATGCTAAAAATCTAGCCCAAATTTATGTAGCAATCTTCCCCTTCAAAATGCTCATGTTCAAAAGTCTTTAATGATGTGGAGAGAAGCTGGACTTTCCTCTGAGCAAAAATCGCATCACAATACATTTTTCCTTTGCTTGTGGGACATCCTCAGCTGTACCTCACTGACCAGAACTCATGCAGTAACACAATGATATCTTTGGATTTAGGTAAGTGTGTTTGGCTGTCATTACCTTTCTTCATGTGACATAACAACAGAAAAACAGTGCCTGCTGTTAGATCAGGTGCTGTTCAATCTCATTCAGCTCCTCCTGGAAGTTCTGGCAGGAGCTCTTCATCACTTCTATTCCATGAAGGATACACTACACAGAAAACCAAGAAGACACCCTACTTTACCATGTTTGTTTGAGCACTTCCATGCTGAGTGCATTTAAAGCTGACAGCCTGAATGGAATGTGTGCTTCTCTTATGCTCACAAGAAAATCTCTGTGAGCAGCTGCTGGGAAAATTTAGATGACACCTCAAGGGAGCTTGCTCTGGGTTGCATCATTCACATCCCAGTCACCCTAAAGCATGTAGGTTTAAGTCCTGGCACTATTTGGGCAAATGAGAATGTAATTTTTGCGCTTGAAGGGGAAAAAGGTTTTGGTCAAAGATCTGACACAACATACTGAATTCTGACATTACTGCGCTATTGTCAGGCATACTTCAGCAGGATGAGTTGCTACAGATTAAAGATAGATTAAATTTCTGTCCACTGGAAGTTGAAAACTGTTTTTAAAATGAGAAAGAGAGAGAGAGGGAAGAGAAGAAAGATAAATAAGAACTATGAAAAGGAAAAGCATTTTTTGTGATGGGTTCTGTTAAGTGCTACACTGATAATTTCTCATCTATCACCAGCTAGAAGCCTAGAATTGGATTTATCTAGCCAAGGGTAGACATTTACCACAACAGATGTACATTTAAGTATTGCAACACAAAAATTGTTCTGATGCAAAAGCAGACATCCGCAATAGGTCACAGAATCCATGCCATAAATGTCACAACTACTCTTCATTGCAAGAAGGTATCAAGTATAACTTATCATCCACATCTGCAGTGGCTGCTTAGCCTCTGGTACAAGGCACCAATGTATTTCTGCGTAAGACAGTCCCTAGTACCAGAGACTTCTGTGCGGTTAGGGTGAGAAGAGAAGCCTCTCCCAGAATGCTTTGTTCTGTTATGGTAATATACCCCAGTTCTTCATTCCTGGTTGGCTGGTGGCCGCCCCACCGCCTTGTTACCTTATATGTTCCATGCCATCGAAAGTTCTCCACTTCAGGTTCCGCTCCCCCAGAGTTTCCCCATTGGTCCCCATTCCCTAGTCCCGCCTTTGTACCGCCCTCATGCCCTCAGATCATTGGTCACTGGCACTTGCCCCACTCCTGTACTTAAGCCTGGACCCTGCACTGTTTCTCTGTCTTTGCCCCTGGCATGCTTCACAGTGTGGAAGTGTAGCGGGTTGAATTTGGTTTGGAATATGGATTACTTACTGATTTTTTGTGTGAGATAGAAGAATTAAAAGAAACAAAAAAAAAAAAAGCGGGAACAAACTTTAACCANACTTTCTCTTTCTCTCTGACTCTGAAGCCGCCACGTTGAAGAGTGTTCTTGTTCAGGCTTTATAATAAAGAAAGCCTCGCTTTCTCTGTGCCGCCGGCTGCACGGTGTCCTCCCCAGCTCAACACGAAGTGTCCGGGCCGCAAACAGAAGGCTCCGCTGGCCCCCGCTGACTCCACCAGCCCTGCTCCGAGCAGCGAGAGGGACCCGCCGGTCCCGGGAAAGCCGCGCTGAATGAGTTTAGCCGTAAGGCAGTTCATAGCTGTCTCCAGCTGCCTGCAGCTCTAAAATAGTTTTCCTTACTGGTAATTCAGAGTTCGTGCTGCGGCGTTGAGAAAAGGGGAAAAAAGAAAAGGCCCGGGGCCCCGGCCCGGCCGGGCCCGGAGCCCCCCCGCCCCCGACCTTCCCGCAGGCCGGCCGGAACGAGAGAGTCCCGCCCCTTCCACGTGGTTTAAATAGGTAAATTGCGAGAAGCGTCATTAGTCTAAAAAACTGTCCATCAACTCAGGGTCAACCCACAACAGGAAGCAATAAACTGTTCCTGTGGAACTCTATGCAAAGACCCTTCCTGCCTCTTTGCTGTCAACCCATATTACTGAAGCTATCTGTGCGTTTGTGCATGCGTGTGTGTGTGTGTGGCTGATCCTGCTGAGCGGCTTCGCTTTGGAGACGCTTCTGAGAGATCGCAGCACCTCGTGCTCTGGCACAGAGCCTGTGGAGCTCAGGATAGCGATATACATCTACTCTGACATCTACATTTACATTTAGGAATTTCTCAAACCAGGGGAGATGAATGAGCAGGAACGGACAGGAAAAAAGGCAAATTTTCTATTTACTACTTTGTAGCACAGGACTAATATAATGACAACCCTCTAGAGATGTTGAAATAAATCCTGTAACCAGTGTCCAGCAGTGTCTGGGCTTCTAGCAACATTAAACTTCTTTTTCTTATGTTTAAGCTTTTTCTTAAGCTTCTTCAAGGTTTATCCTTGACTTTTCACACCTTGTTCAGGGTAGTAATGCAAACAGCATCACACAAGTTATTTTGGAGACAGTACCATCTTCTTTCTGAAAGCATGCTTCCTTATCAAGCTGGAACTGCTCTGAGTGCAAGAAGGTGTATGACACGTTCCCATCTTAGAACATTTTGGTCTCTTGAAAACCATGAAAACA
This sequence comes from Ifrita kowaldi, assembly GCA_013398055.1. NCBI lineage: Eukaryota > Metazoa > Chordata > Aves > Passeriformes > Cinclosomatidae > Ifrita > Ifrita kowaldi. The sequence goes on from VZRS01004829.1 coordinate 73,633, forward strand.
CAGTATAGAAACTTACACTTCCCTGCTGACCACTTTAACTGATAGAAAAAAATCAAACATGTTTGCAAAGCATAGAAATGGCCAGTCTCTTTGGATTCCTGCAATCATGTCCTTTGATGATCTCTTTATGTTTGTGTGTTGGAATGTATTGCTCAGACCCAACAAGGCCTGAAACATGATGAAGCCCTCCCTACTAGGAGATCAGTTTCAGCTAGAGGGCAAAAGATGCTGCCCATGCATTTGAGAATTCTCATTTTCAATTTCCATTTCAATGCAACTGCTATACCAGGCACAATCCTGATGTGTGTGACCCTGGGATAAATCATCCCATAGCAGTAAATTAAAAAATCTAGCTCCAACAGTCATGAGATTGCACCAGAAAGGGCTAATTAGAGACCAGCAGTAGTCTGATAGGGCATTCTCCACTGCAGTGGAGGTGAGGTCTCCCAAGTGTGTGCTCCATGTGCAGCACAACTGGTGCTCTTAATCATAGAATCATAGAATTATAGAACTGTTTCATTTTCAAAAGACCTTTAAGAACATCAAGTCCAACCATTAACCCAGCACTGACAAGTCCTCTGCAAAACAATGTCCCTAAGTGCCACAACTACACAACTGTTAAATATTGTCAGGGATGGTGAGTCAACACTCAGAATGTTGGCTAATTGCCCATTTATCACCCACACCAAATTTTTAATCTTGATCCTCAGACAGTTTTCTTCTTCCTGCATGAGATTGTATTGGGTGCAAGTAAGCAGTGCTCACATAGTAAAATGATTTCTACCAATTGCTAAAGCTGAACACATTGAGGACATACAACCATCAAAAAAATGAGCTTGAAGAGCTTCTGTTCTTCAGGTCGCTAGGAAGAAGTCAGTGGGCCACAGACAAATTTCTAGGTGGTTCCTCAAGGCTAACCTAAATCTGGAAGGCACCGTGCAAATGGCACTGTGTGGGTAGGTTTGGTAAAAAGTTATATCAGTCCTTATAGCTGAGGTACAGGCAGTTCCCCTGGCACTGGCTCTTTGAGCATATCACATAGCACAAGTTCACACAGATTAATTCAGTGCTCATGCTCAGCAGAGATGGAGACAGGGACGAACTGTTCCAGGACTACTCTCATCCAACACCTTGTTCAGGGTAAGGTGCTGGTAAACAGGATAAATTTGCTGTCTAACAGTTGCTTCATGGTGGTTGCATGCTCCATGCATGCCCTTGGTAAATGGGACGTAACCCGAGCAAACTTCTCACAGTAAAAGTTATAGATACTACATCATCTGCAATACAAAGTAGGCACAGGTGTAATCTCTGTGCAATGACTAATATTCAGTAAATTCACTCACTTCTTGCACAGTGACTTGGGTGTGAAGCTATATCCCTAAGAACAGATTTTGGATAATGGTACAGTGCAAAGTCTGTTCCTCCCACATTTCCTGTCCACAGACTAGAGAAGAATTATCCCATTATCCCCCATTAGAAGGGTGATAAAATAGTATGAATCAATGAGAAATGTCTTCTCAGTCCGGCTTAAGGACTGACTCCACCATCTTCTGGAAACTGCAAGATAGTCAACAAAAAGCATGTTTTCTAATAAACTATTCAAAGAAAAGACATTGCAGATTTATATATTCAATAACATAGCAGCTTAAAATTCACCCGTTTCACTTTTTGGAGCTTTTATCTAATAATCTTCTTCTACAACAGTTCAAGTTTCAGTTTCTTATGAAGAGAAAATAGAAGAGGAAAAATGGAAATGCCTAAAAACTAGCAGGTGGTAATGCTGCTCTTTCCACTCTTCTCAGGATTAAAAGTCATTCCTGACTCCTTTCCTTGCTTTCTTCTCCATCACACCCTGAGTCTTTCACAACTTTGGGGAATACTCAGCATTTCTGAACAAAGAAATAAAGTATCTGATGGCTTTTTACTATTGGTATTTTTATTGAAATAATTCATTTTCAAGGACTTTAGACTTTATACAAGCTTCTTATTCTACCACAGTAAAATAGCTTGAAGTTCTGAGAAATCACAATTAATTTTCATTTATAGCAGTTTGGCTTATGGTATGTATTTGAATGTTCACAGTTAGTCTTGAATAAGCAGTAAGTAATATAATCTAAATGAGCTTTATTTTATTAGAAGCATTACACTAAATCATGTAACCTTCCATTTTCTGCAAGCCAGTAAGTAACTTATTAACTCAGCTGATTCACTGAAACTCATTCTCATTTCTCAGCTCTTCATTTGGCTGTAAACTTTACCTCCCAGTTGACAGTTAACCATTTTAACACTGAACTGATGTATATAAGTTCCTAAAAGAAGCAGCCTAACAAAACTGAAGGTACACAGATATGTTTGCTGTTTTTTCCCAGAAGGGAATGCTTCTTTCTCTATCCATTTTCTTGGTTACTTTTCAAAGATATGTATCACTAAGGAAGCAAGCACTGGGAGAGAAAAAAAGAAAAGGCAGCTCATAAGTGTGTCAACTGTTCACATATATGAAGAAACCTTATGGGTGTAAGATTATGCATTGTGGTAACCTTCAGGAGCACCAGCATTTTCAACAGCTACAGCACAGTGGTGGCATGGCTGGAGCAGCAGTCCACAGGGCATTGAGGAGAGACTGCCATGGGGAAGTTGCATAGGCAGCAGTCATGGCAGCAGCAGCAGCAGTGACAGCAGGGATAGCCTTGGTGCCAGAGGCCTCACCCCAGTAGTGTGACCTGTATTTTCCCCCAAGCATATTGTCAACAGAGGCTGATTTTGTCAGGTGTTTATAGGGTGGACAAAGCAATAGAGGCCACTTGAGTTTCCTGGCAGGGATATCAGTTTGGTTGAAAGCTTTAGTGGTCTGCTTCACACCATCCTTTGAAACCCCTGGATCTTACTGTATGAGAAGACCACACTCAGAACAGTGTGCTAAGATGTTGAAGACCACAGGATTATCCCTAGAAAAAGTTCCACTGAGAGGAGTATTTTGTCCTCTGCTCTTTACTCTAGATACAAACTCCAGCCCCAAAGACAGTCAAACGGTAACAGATTTCAGAGGAGAAGAAGTCATTTCGTCATCTTGGACAGTGTCTTCCTGATTGGATTTTTTAGCACCTAACATCTCCCCTATGATACCAGCCTCTTGATCTTCAGATGACCTTAATCCAGGCCTTTCCACTGGGCAGGAGGGAGACCTCCAAGATACTTGCACAGAGGGAGCTTGAAGCATAATTGCTCCTACTTTGTGCTGCTGAACCCCCACTCCATTCTGGAGGAGAATCTTGTATTTTTTGTATCACCACCCATTTGGCAGAACCCCTGCCTGTTTGTTGTCTCATTCACTGTGAGTGAGGTGTCATTTTTGCTTCCCATTTCCATATCACAGCACTGTTCTTTAACATTTCCTGTTATCATGTTCCACTGAGGGAAACTGCGAGGAGTTCTTTTAGAATTAGATGGTCAGGAATGAAATTAAGCCAAACGAGGCAAACTTAGTATCTGAAAACCGTTTACTGGTAATGAAAAACAAAAAAAGGAGTTGCCCAAATGAAAGAGGGCTAGAAAAGACAGGAAAGAAGGAAGGAAAATGAAAACAGGATGGGGGAGAAGGGGGAGAGAGACAGAGAGAGTGGAGACGGAGAGAAAAAGAGGAGAGCATTACCTCCAGCGGATCAAGGAGTGCTGTTGGCATCCACGCGACAGGGTGGGTTGGACGGGCTGCCTACTAACGAGCCTGTGCAGCTCTCAAAGAGGCTTGGCTTCACAGGCGCAGCTCCTGTGGCGACAGGCGGCCAGACACACAGTGCGTGGGCGCTCAGACCGGAGGTCCAGGACCCTGGACAGGACTGCAGTGAAGATCACAGTGATGGACTGGATGGGGCGGCAGGGTGGGCTGGACTGGAGAAGCAAGTAGCTCAGGTAGGCATGTGTGGCAAAGTGGCAGGGTGGCAGTCAGGGACACAGGGAGGCAGGACAGGCGCGAGGGCAAGCAAGAGCCAGCGAGAGCAGGAGAGCCAAAAGGCAGCCTGAGGCCAGGGCAAAGGAGCGAGCGAGCCAGTGAACAGGCGAGCTAGCAAGCGAGCCAGCAAGCAAGCAGCAATGAGCCCCCCAAAAAAACAAGTCTCAAAAGCCCCAACTCACCAAGCCCCAAAAAGCAAAAAGCACCAGACCGAAAAGCCCCCACAGGTTGTGGTGCACTTACCTTTTATGCCCTCTGGGTCCTCCCAAAATCAGCCTGCTGGCAGGAGACCATTGGCCCAGTCCAATGTNTTAGTATCTGAAAACCGTTTACTGGTAATGAAAAACAAAAAAAGGAGTTGCCCAAATGAAAGAGGGCTAGAAAAGACAGGAAAGAAGGAAGGAAAATGAAAACAGGATGGGGGAGAAGGGGGAGAGAGACAGAGAGAGTGGAGACGGAGAGAAAAAGAGGAGAGCATTACCTCCAGCGGATCAAGGAGTGCTGTTGGCATCCACGCGACAGGGTGGGTTGGACGGGCTGCCTACTAACGAGCCTGTGCAGCTCTCAAAGAGGCTTGGCTTCACAGGCGCAGCTCCTGTGGCGACAGGCGGCCAGACACACAGTGCGTGGGCGCTCAGACCGGAGGTCCAGGACCCTGGACAGGACTGCAGTGAAGATCACAGTGATGGACTGGATGGGGCGGCAGGGTGGGCTGGACTGGAGAAGCAAGTAGCTCAGGTAGGCATGTGTGGCAAAGTGGCAGGGTGGCAGTCAGGGACACAGGGAGGCAGGACAGGCGCGAGGGCAAGCAAGAGCCAGCGAGAGCAGGAGAGCCAAAAGGCAGCCTGAGGCCAGGGCAAAGGAGCGAGCGAGCCAGGGAACAGGCGAGCTAGCAAGCGAGCCAGCAAGCAAGCAGCAGTGAGCCCCCCAAAAAAACAAGTCTCACAAGCCCCAACTCAGCAAGCCCAAAAAAGCAAAAAGCACCAGACCGAAAAGCCCCCACAGGTTGTGGTGCACTTACCTTTTATGCCCTCTGGGTCCTCCCAAAATCAGCCTGCTGGCAGGAGACCATTGGCCCAGTCCAATGTCCCACTGTAGTCCATTGGTGGAGACCTTTCACCATGTGATTGGAGAAGCCTCTCTGGAGCGTCCTGCTGACTGCCTGTCCCATGTGAAGTGTTGCCAGTCAAAAGTCTCCCCAGAGACAAGGCTTCTTCTAGTTGCCTCCTGCACATGGCACATGTGCACCCCTCCTCCACATATCTCTGACAACCAGTGTTGAGACAAATCAAAAGTAAGTTGGCTCTTCACGCCTGTTGGCATGGTTTAGGAATGGCAGTACCAAGTTTAGTGGTCCCACTGAGACTCTCAAACCACACTGCCACTTGCTTGCTCCCCATCTTTCCCCCCACTCCTTCCTGTGGTGGGCTGGAGAGAACTGGAGGCAGAAATAATAAAGATTGCCGGCTGACATACAAACAATTTACTGGAAACAGCAATGAGATAAGAAAACAAACAGTAACAGCACAAATATTAATGAGAGAGAGTACAAAGAAAAGAAACACTACTGCCCACCTTCAAAACCCCCAACAATAGAAAATACCCAACTGCCCCCTCCGCCACGCTATCCCCTCTGCTCCTTCTGGCTTGGAACTAGCATTACTGTCCTAGGTTACAATATAAGATGTAACCAAAAGTATGTATTCTATCATCATCTTCACAAGCTGTTAAAGCATGTGGGGCAGTGGTCGTTATTTCCTACCATGAGTCATCCCTGATAACTCCCTCTGGGCACTATCTCTGTTAATGGGCCATCAAGGACCCACTGCATGACTCATAGAATTACCTCATCCTGCTCTGAGATGCTCCACCCAGGGGGAGGAGCCAAGCATTCCCACCTGGATATAATCTGGGGTTTGGAATAGCAGGAGCAGTCCTTACCTACTGGATTCCCAGAGAACAAGAGCTACCACTCGACTGTCAGGTGAAGACCAGGCCCTTCTACAGGATCACTGCTTCAACACAACCACTTCTTCTGGACTGCTACCACCATCCTGAGTAATAGGGTATCAGGTTGTATCCTGACTCTTTGTGTTCTTGTACTATTGCATTTATTTTAATTTTCCTATTAAATTATAAAAATTCTCACTTGCGATCACCCACTAGTTCGTTTTCAAAGTAGTACAATTACCCAAAGCAATTCCTCTGGCTAAGTACTGGCATTACCCCCACCACTCAGTGCACCATATTTGCTCGACTGGAAGGAAGCCCTTCTCCCTGGAAGAGACTCCCTTCCCCTGCCCTCAGGCAATTATGTGAGGCGGTATAAAACAACCTCCAGGTCCCAGCCATGCTCCCTCCTGGCTACTGCAAAAATTAACCTTATCTTGGCCAGAGCCAGGACATTATCCACCCCTTATTCTATACCATCTGCATCATGCCCAGATCCTACACCTTCCAACTATATGTGTTTTTACATACATACATACATACATACATACATATATATATTTATATACATTTATATATTTACACATGCACAAGTATAATTTCAGAAGTCAGGGGCTGTCCCTCCAAGATGTCTCTTGAGTTCATTTAGTCCATGACTGGGGGTTCTATCCATCCTAGGTGTCTTCCAGGGCAGGAGGGCTGGTTTGCTGTTGGGTGGTTGCAAGCCTTATCAGGAGCTCACGCCTGGTGTATCTGGAGCAGCCCGTGTTCATGGTCTGTGGTGGTTATGGCATATAGTTGCAGTGTCATTCAGCAACCAATATTATACAATTCAACATTATAGACTGTTCTTACCCAAAAATCAAATCCCCTTGAAGTACGCATCGTGTTTCCCTGTCCCTCTGCATTACCCACCAAGTGCACCCAGATCCTTGAGCAAAAACAATGCCACAAATGGATCTGCCTTTGCCTGTGGAAGAACTAATGTTAACTGTGTTCCCTAACACTTATTTCTCATATGCACCATGGGGACTTTATCCCCTTGTGCGGTACATGGAAGTTTTAATTGGGCAAGGCCAGCTTGATTACTGAAGCCCGTAGTGTTGACTAACGAGGTGGCTCTTGTTAAATGCAGATCCCAATATATGAAGGTCCCACCACCTACTGTGTTGAATGTGGTTTTTTGAACAGTCCACTGTACCATTCAATTTTCCCACAGGCTAGTGCATGTGAGGGAATATGATACACCCTTTCAATACTGTGCTCTCTGGGCCAGGTGTCTATGAGTTGGTTTTTGAAATGACTCCTGTTGTCTATCTCAGTTCTTTCTGGGATGCCATGTTGCCATAGGACTTGCTTTTTAAGGCCAAAGATGGTGGTCTGTGCAGTGGCATGAGGCAGAGGGTACATCTCCAGCCAGTCTGTTGTTTCTTTCATCATTTGAAGTACATAGCACTTTCTTGGTGGGTTTGCAGGAGTGTAATGTAATCAGTCTGCCAGGCCTCCCCACATTTATATTTCAACCATCATCCACCATACCACCACTTGGCCTGCTTGAATGCAGCACATATTTCACAGTTATGGATAACTTGAGAGATGGTTAAGTCCATCTCTCAATCACAAGCCCATCTGTATGTTGCATTTCTTCCCTGATGACCAGAAATGTCATGGGCTTACCAAGTCAGAAATAATTCACTGTTATGTTGCCAGTCCAGATCCACCTGAGACACTTTAATCTTGGCAGCTCGATCCACCTGTCTGTTGTTGTGGTCTTTGGTAGCCCGGCTCTTGGGTATGTGTGCATCTACGTGACACACTTCGACAGTCAACGTTTCTACCCAGGCAGTGATGTCTTGTCACAATTCAGCAGCCCAGGTGGGTTTACCTCTGTGCTGGCAATTGGTCTTTTTTCCATTGGTTTAGCCATACCCAAGGAGCCATGAGTCATGAGTCAGTGTAGAGCTACAGCTGGCCATTTCTCTCATTCAGTGATACCTAAAGCCAGCTGGATGGCTTTCAGCTCTGCAACCCTACTTGATCCACCTTGTTCCTCAATATCTCAGGTGCCTTGTTGTGTAGGACTCCATACTGCAGCTTTCAATTTTCAATGTATCTCTACAATATGGCAAGAGCCATCAATAAAGAGTGCATATTGCTTTTCACCTTCTGGTAGCTGATTATATGGTGGGGCCTCCTGAGTATATGTCCCCTTTTCCTCCTCCAATGATGATGATAGTCTGACATTTTCACATCGGGGCCAGTTCATGATGAATTCCAATATCCCTGGAAAACTGGAGTTTCCTATGCAAGCTCACTGTGTGATCAGTGTGATCCAGTTAGTCTATGTAGCGTCAGTGGACATGATGTGTGGAAGGGACTTTGCATTTCAACCTCCAGCCCAGCTCTGGCAGTTGGGGTGCCAGAAGAAGCTGTGCTTCAATGCCAATTGCTTCTGAGGCAGCTCAAACCCCTTCATAAGCCAGCAGTGTCTTTTTTTCAATTGGGTTGTTACAGGCCTTGGATCCTTTGTATTCCTGACTCTAGAACCCCAGGGCTCATCCTCAAGTCTCCCAAGATACCTTTTTGCCAGAGATGGCAAGAAGGACCATTCTCTCCAGCTATAGTGTAGAGCTCCAAGGGCTACTACATGAACAATCTCCTGCTTAATTTGTTAAAAACTTTGTTGTTGTTCAGGACTGCACTTGAAGTTCTTCTTCCAGGTCACTTAATAGAGATGGTTTACAATCTGACTGTAATCTGGAATATGCATCCTTCAAAAATCCACAGTGCCAAGGAAAGTTTATGTTTCCTTCTTGGAAAGTTGGTGGGGAAAAAAACTGCTATTTTGCTGACCATGTACATTGTAATCTGACAACATCCATCTTGTATTTTACTGCTAAAAGCAGAATTTCCTGGGCAATTTCATTGGCCTTACTTTGCTTTATGGCAAAATCAGCTTGCAGAAGGATCTGGATTATCTTCTCCCCTTTCTCAAAAACTTTCTCAGCAAAAACTGCCCCACATGATGATGTCATCAATGTGTTGCAAGTGTTCTGGAGCTCCACCCTTTTCCAGTACAGTCTGGATCAGTCCATGGCAAATAGTGGGGCTGTTTCCACTCCTGAGATAGTCAGTTCCAGGTGTACGGGATGCCTTTTCATTGTGAAAGCAAACAGTGGCCTTCACTCTGCTGCTAAAGGAATGGAGAAAAATGTATTAGCAATGTCCATGATGGCATCACTTTGCTGCCTTGGACTCCAGTTCATACTGAAGTTCCACCATGTCCATCACAGCAGCACTTAGTGGTGTTGTGCTAGTAATCTGTTGTTCTTCAACCTTCATCAGTCCCACAGCAGAAGGGTCCTCTGAGAGACCAGGCAAGGTATTCAGTTGTCTAATTTCCTCTGTTTATTAAAATGTGTCTCAAAGAGCTGGTTTCAATCTTGGCTCCCAGGCAGAACCAAGATAGGATAGGGGCCTTGGACCCCCTGGGGCTTGGAGCCTTTGCAATGTGTTTTGTCTTTCTGCCTATCAGGGTAGGAAAAGTACCGGAGCTAGCTAGGAACTATATAGCTATACAACTATCGTCTACAGAGCTACGAGTATATGAAGGAAATATAAAAGCAAAAATCATTTTGGCAACAGTATGAAAAAGAAAAGGGAGGGGATTAAGACACATTAGGAAAAATGTGTTTTCGTTTCTAGTCTACCCAAACTGCACTTTTTCCCTTATCATTTGGTTCAGTCATCAAACCAAAACATCCATTGTTCGTGTAGTTCTACTGAGTTCTCCTAACGTGTGGAGACACTCAAATCTGTAGAGATTCTGCAAACACATAGAGAGCATTTGTGCCGGTTTGGCCAAAATCTAGCAATATATCCTCTGAGAGAAAACCAGGTTACAACCACCCTTCCCCCCACCAGGTTCGGGAAAAAAGGAAATTTTCCTCGAAGGAAAGTGAAAGAGATAAAAACTATTTATTTAACAAACACACAAGAAAAGGATAATAATGCTAAATAATGAAATCTCTCGCTGTAGAGAGAAACCTGGGAAGATTTCAGAGTCCTTCTGTAGATGTGGTCTCTCTTCTCCTCAGAGCTGGGTGAGGGCCCACCCCCTCGGGCCTCCGGGAAAATTCTCCCGATGTGTTCTGATGTTGTTGAAACAGTCCAGAAGAGAAGAAGGGAAAAAAAACCAAAGTCCCAGGAAATAAAGTTCAGCTTTCCGTCTCACGCTGGACAGAGGGGAAAGAAAAAAACTGGCTGAAGAAGCAAGAAGGATGCTCCCCCCATGCTACCGCAGCCAGAGCACACAGAGGAGTGTATCTCCGTGTCCTTGAGACACTGCTTTGAAAAGTTTGCTTGGTCCTTTTCTTCCCTCTCAAGCTCAGTTTAAAGGCACAGAAAAGGCACAAAATCAATTGTTTGGCATAAAGCCATGATAGGGGATATACATGATGGAGTCACCCCAAGACAGCATTGCACCAAGGAAAGACAAAGTATATTTGGAGAAGAAGTAGATACACAGTCCAATATTCAACTATGAATTAAAAACTATAACTCTGGGTCTTGTGCGGAGAATGCATATGGCTGTGTTGGAAAGGGGAAACCTGAGAACTGCCCCTGAAGATCTTGGTGAGGTAAACCTTGGCTCTTCATCTTTCACTGCTAATTGAACTGGGATAATTTAGCTTGTGCATCCCATTTCTCTTCTGCCTGTATTTTAAATAAAAATAGTTTAAAGGAACTTACTAATCACGTTTCTGCTTCAGATAATATCATATGAGTAAGTACATGCCTTCCAAATCAAAGTTGCCCAACTTTCTAGCCCTTTACTTGATCAATCCAAATTCCTTAAGGAACTTTTCCTCTCTCCATATTCACATGCAGTTACAGTGGCTCCTATTTTCAGAAGCCTTCAGTAACCTTCTGAAATTACAGGGCTTCTAGGTTCACCATTAATGAAAGAATATTTCCTAATTAGTAATAAGTGTTGAAGTTAAATTCTGCTTTCTCTTGAAGACTCCACAGCTGGTTTTCTGTGGAGCTGGATGCAAACAACACAACCTCTTTCCAGTCTGGAAAATACTTGCAAACTGCAAAAGATGCCATGAGAGCTGCTACACTGTTTCTAAATATTAGCACATTTTGTGCATGTCTCTTGAATCACGTTAACACCGATGAATGTATATCAATATCAATATTTGTTTTCTACATCATTTGAGTATATGAGGAAGAATAGGAACAAACACTACAAATGCAAGAACAAATTTGAACTTTAAATTCACAAATTAAAATCTGTACTGCTCATCTGGAATCCAAAATAAAGGGAAACAAGCAAATGCAGACAACTGAAGCTAGGACAGGTGACATGGGAAGAGTATAGAGATGAAGCACAATTGAGTAAGGATGAGGTGAAGAAGGCCAAGGCTAAGCTGTAACTGAATTTGTCGAGGGATGCAACGAATAACAAGATGAGCTTCTACAGGAATGTTAATCAGAAAAGGAAGAACAATGAAGGTGTACACTCCAGTCCCTCCTCCCTAATAAACAGTGCTGGAAAACTGGTAACAATAGATGAGAAGGCTGAGATAATAAACTTTTTTGCCTCAATCTTTAATGGCAACCTCTCTTCCCAGACCTCCCAAGTGGATGGACAGTAGGATGGGACTTGGGGGAGCAAAGTCCCTCTCACTATAAATAAAGATCGTCTTCATGACCACCTGAGGAGCCTGAATGTATTTAAGTCTATGGGACTGTGGCGGTGGATGTGTTTCCCCCTAGCCCTCACTATGATTTGAAAAATGCTTCCTAGGCCTCAGCTTTGAACAGTATCTGGGCTGAGCTCTTCTTGAGCTTATCAGAAGCACTGTCTGCTCTCAGGAACTTGTGCCATCTAATGAGCTCCTGCTTTTTTTTTAATCAACAGCCTTGAAAACTTTTTGCCTGAATAACAACCTAAGTGGAATATTATTTTGTTCTCAATCTTTCAAAGAAGGTTTCTCGCCTGAAGTGTGGCCAGGATGAAACACAGTTATGACTAAAGCCCAATCTCTTGCAGCCCTATAAACAGCGGTCCGAAATGAGACCCTTTGCACTCTCCTGGACTGCAGCAGCTGCGACCAGCAAAGTCCCTCCCTCTGAAAGCCTCTGAGAGCCAGCAAACTCTCAAGTTTGCTGTACTCGGAGGATTGCCAAATGATGACTGATCCTGGGCTGATACTCCGACTCCTTGAGGCTCAACCCTTTGCCTCTTGAGAAGATACAAAGACATCTGAAATGAGTATTTCACTACCTTAAAGGGAAATTTTTAACAGGTACCTTGCACAAACTCTTTATGTCTGTGTGCATGCAAATGTGCATATGTTATATCAAATGTGGGAGAAATGCTGCTTTCCAAGATTCATAAGTACTTCAGGTTTATAAATTAGGCCTTAAGTAAGCTACCATTGTGATATAATAAACCCTATATGAATCCTTTGCTAAACGGTTTAACTGAAGTTCTAAATTAAGTGAAGTTTGAAAGGAATGAGGCACTTGCCTTTACAAACAAGCCATGGGCCTGCTGGTAGATAAAACTAGCAGTGAGAGATAAAAGAAACAATGGGAATTATTCCATTGATGGATGAATGGAAAGAGAGAGATTTGTCTTTACAAACAAACTGTAGGTCTGCTGATAAATGAAACTGGATACTGAGAGATGAAAGAAACAATGGGAAGAACCATACATTCCATATGAATTTTTAGAAAAAGAGGTCAGGGGTTATACATTAGAAGGGAGTCTTAGGTATTAGGCGTTTTGGGAACTCTGTACCTCTCGAGTACCTCAGCCAATGGGGAAAAAGAGAGGGAAATGCGGCCGGGAAATTAGGATAAATAGGAGGCTGCGTCCTCCAAAAATTTGAGACCCCAGGGGAATGCCCCATGGCCTCTCCCTTTATTTGAATAAAGTAACAGGACTCCTCTGTCTCCTTTTTGGACGTAAACCTCTTGTGTTTGTGGATTAATTTTCCTGACAAGTTAAATGCTCTTGAAGTGCTGTTAAGATTAAGTTAAATGCTGTTAGGTTTAAGTACTGTTAAGTTTAATTAAGTGCTGTTGGACCTTCAGGTTGTATTACTTTTTATCCTTACCCTTTCCATTGTTTTGTCTCTTCCTCCCTCTCCCCCATGCCTCCACATAGATTATTTTGGGATTATTTTGGTGTAGACTAATTGACTTTGGATTTTTGTTTGCTTTTCCTTTGTATGCCTTCATCAACTAGTAAGTAGTACAGTGAACCTTGCCAACAAACTTTGCCATGCTGTCACTTTTATATTAAACCTGTTTTTACTGATACCTTTGCCAGTGACTCTTTAAGAGATTAGAAACACTCATTCATGAAGAGATGCATCCCAGAGGCCTGAGAGAATTGGCTGATGTAGTTTCCAAGGCACTCTCCATGACATTTGAAAAGTCATGTCAGTTAGGTGAAATCCCAGGTGACTAGAAAAAGGGAAACATTGTACCCATCTTTAAAAAGGATAGAAAGGATAACACTGGTAACTACTGACCTGTCAGCCTCACCTCTGTGCCTGGGAAGATCATGGAACAGATCCTTGTAGAAGCCATGCTACGGCACATAGAAGACAGGGAGGTGATTTGAGACAACCAGTAGGGCTTCACCAAGGCAAAGTCCTGCCTCACCAACTTAGTGTCCTTCTCTGATGGAGTGACTACATCAGTGGACAAGGGAAGGGTTACAGATGTCATCTATCTGGACTTCTATAAAGCCTTTGACACTGCCACAACATCCTTCTCTCTAAATTGGAGAAAGATGGTTTGATGAATGGACTATTATATGAATAAGAAATTGCTTGGATGGTCATATCCAGAGGGTAATGGTCAATGGTTCAGAGTCCCAATGGACATCAGTGACAAGTGGTGTCCTTCAGTATGCATTGGGACCTGTGCTATTTTATATCTTCATTAATGACACAGACAAAGGGATCAAGTGCACCTTCAGCAAATTTGCCAATGACACCAAGCTGAGTGGTGTGGTTGCCGCACCTGAAGATGGGATGCCATCCAGAGGGATCTGGGCAAGCTCAGGTGGGCCCATGGGAATCTCATGCAGTTTAACAAGACCAAGTGTAAGGTGCTGCACCTGGGTTGAAGCAACCCCTGCTATCAATGCATGCCAGGGGATAAACAGATTGAGAGCAGCCCTGCCAAGAAGGGGGTGCTGGTGGATGAGAGGCTGGACATGATCCAGCAAAGTGTTCTTGCAGCCCAGAGAGCCAAATGTGTCCTGGGCTGCATCAAATGAAATGTGGCTAACAGAGTGAGGGAGGTGATTCTGCCCCTTTGCTCTGCTCTGGTGAGACCCCACCTGGAGTGCTGCATCCAGCTCTGGGGTCCCCAGTACAGGAAGGACATCAATCTACTGGAGTAAGTCCAGTGTAGTGGGTTGACCCTGAGTTGATAGACAGTTTTTTAGACTAATGACGCTTCTTGCAATTTACCTATCTAAACCACGTGGAAAGGCGAGAATTCCTCTTTCGTTCCAGCCCGCCTGCAGGAAGGTGAGGGGGCTCCGAGCCTCCGGGCCCCGCCGGGCCAGGGCCCCTGGCTCTCTCCCTCCCTTTTTCTCAACGCCGCAGCACGGATCCTGGGTCACTGGCAGGGAGAACTATTTCAGAGTTGCAGGCAGCTGGAGCCAGCTATGAACTGCCTTAGAGCTAAACTCATCCGGCACGGCTTCCCGGGACCGGCAGGTCCCTTTCCCTTCTCAGGGTGGAGCCGGCGGAGCCAGCGAGAGCCAGCAAACCCTCCTGTCTGCAGCCAGGACACTCCATGCCGAACTGAAGAAAACACCATGCAGCCAGCAGCACAAAAAGAGCGAGGCTTTCTTTATCATAAAGCCTGAACAAGAACACTCTTCAACGTGGCGGCTTCAGAGTCAGAGAGAAAGTGAGTCATGTGGAACGGAGCTGAAAATGGTGATGAGAGAAAAACAGAAGGCAGTGCTGCGTTTCTTGCACGCAGCTTAAAAATACTTTTTGCATGCCGTGGTAAGAAATTGTAATACCGCAAACTGTCTCTTTAATTCATTTAAAGTACATGGGGAGATGAAGAATTCACATGTGGCCCGTGAAAATTGTGAAGAGTGCCCATGCCAGGCTGTGTAGAAGCAGTGAAGGGCTTTTAGAGACTTGTGATGAAGAAAGCCTTTGTGTTCAGGCCAAAATAACTCATCCTTAAAAAAAAAGAATAACCCCATGTGATGAACTGTGAGATTTTTCATAGAAGAGATGTTTTACACCACAGCAGATTGTTTCTTTCTGGGCAGGTCTGCTGCTGGTGGCAGTTAGGGAACCACGTAAAGCAAAGAAAAACCCTTTTTTTCCCTTTAAGCATAAGAAAAAGACTTTTCAAAAACTGCAACTCTGACTGAAATCCCATGTTCTGCTATCCTTTGTGTAAGCTGAGTAAAAAGAGAGAAGTGCTGAAAGAGAGGGGAGATTTGCTTTAACTTTCTTGGTTTTTTTAATTCTCTTTTAAATGTATTAGTAATAAAACCCTTTCTTTGTATTGCAGCTGTTTAAAGTTTGTGCCTGCTTTGTTTTTATTTCTTTTAATTTTTATCTCACACAAAAGAAATCAGTAAGTGATCCATATTTCAAACCAAATCCACTACACTAATTGGTGTTCCTGCCCGGTTTTCGAATTCAACCCGCGATATCCAGAGATATTAAGATCATTAGAGGGATGGAGCACCTCTCCTATGAGGAAAAGCTGAGAGAATTTGGTTTGTTCAGTCTGAAGAAGAGAAGGCTTCAGAGTGACTTAATTGTGGCCTTCCAGTACTTGAAGGGAGCCTACAAGAAAGATGGAGAGGGACCTTTTTATAAGAGCATGTAGTGACAGGATAAGGGAGAATGGCTTCAAACTGAGAGTAGGTTAGATTAGATACTAGGAAAACATTCTTTAGTGTGAGGTTGGTGAGGCACTGGAACAGGTTGCCTAGGGAAGTTGTGGATGCCCCATCCTTGGAAATGTTCCAGACCAGGCCAGACAGAGCTCTGAGCAACCTACTGTACTGAAAGGTGTCCCTGTCCATGGAAGGGGGGTTGGAACTAGATGGTCTTTAAGGTTTATTCCAACCCAAAACATTCTACAATTCTATGTTTAAGAGCTAACAAAACTTCACTTAAAATATGCATTCTGCATAAGCCACAAAACACCTCTTTTTTTTTTTTTTTTTATTGCTGTTATCCAGAAAGGGGACTTTCGAAGCTCACTCAGCCTTGGTACACCAGAAGTAATTATTCTGTACAACTTTCAACATTTGGGGAAAATAAATCTTGTTATTCATATGTGAATATGTGTTCCCATGTGTGTGAAAAGCCTTGATTCTATGTAAATGTTCCATAAAATCTGATTGTTCCCAGCATACTATATTGTCTTTCCTTTCTCTAAGACATAGCTGCCCCATAGGCATCTGCAGAGATTACTGATCATTGACTATAAATGTAAACATTTCATCTACTGACATTGAAATTTCAAAGGAAGTATTTTTTTTTTAAATACACCTGTAAATTCCTGCAACACTGATTCACTTTACACATTGTAGAAATGGCAATGAACAAGAAAACTGAGGTGAAAAAGATCTCATTTATACTTGTTTTCTAGCCAAATGCAATACACATTTCTACAACTTGCTTGTAGGAGAGCCCAGTCCAGACCTGCTCGTCCCTAGCGCAGGGCTGCAGTACTGACCTCTTCCTATACAGCTGCGGCTTGGCGTTGTGCAGCATTTCGAAAGAATAACCATCAGATGGCAGCAGCACACAAACCACTATTTCCAAAGGCTGGCACAGTCGAGTTTTTATCCATGTCCTTCTGCAAATTCCATTTTTCAATGATTTTTTAGCAGACAATTGGTAAATAAGCCATCTTATTAGAATAATTATATTATTTGAAAGGAAATAATAACACTCCAAAATGCACCAGATGCAGCAAAAGCTCCTACTCTTATTCAGGTGAGCTATGGTATTTGTCAATCCCCTGTTCCCTTTGAATTGAGGAAGAATTTTATGTCAATCATCTTACACAGTGTGACTGAGTTAAAATATATGTCAAAAAATTCTATTAAATGCAATTTCTATTATTAATTGTGCCCCGCTGTGCTGGTGGATGCAGTATGAATTCAACAAAAGAATGGTCTATGCCCAGAACACAAGTTTACAAGGTGAACAAAATCTGGTTCCTCTGAAGGATTTTCTTCTGCTTGTCAAAACTACAGCTCTCACACAGTCTGTAATGTTCTTCTTCCCTCTCTTTGGGTACAACTGACATATGGAGGACTTCAGGTATACTTTTTTTTTTTTTGTGATGCCAGACTCATTGTGAAAAAGAGGGGAAAGCCCTGCAGTTCCCATGACTGCAACCACCCCAGGTTATAAAATGCAGGGGTTGTGGGGGTAAAGGGTGGTTGGAGGTAGCTGCTGTGTACCCCAAATTGTCTCTTGAGAGGGACAAATCAGGTGCAGTCAAGGCTGCTAGCATCTACTCCTCCTGCCCTGCGCTGCTGTAGGTGCTGATGGAAGACATCCCCACACCCAAGTTGGATAGCTCAATATTACCAGAGACAAGGAGTCAAGGAGGGCACTCTGTTTGCCAGTGTTCCACAGACAAGGTTTAATCCTCTGCAGAGAGGACCAGGCGAAGAGGACACAAGGCGGTCCGGTTTCCCTTTACATAGTGTTCTATGGCCAGTAAACTGAGAGCATAGGGGCGGTACAAGGCGGGTCCAGGGAAGAGAGCCAATGAGCAGAGGGAAGGGGCAGAGTAGGGGACCAGGTGACGGAAGCAGCCACACAGGCTGCTGGGAGAGGTAGTTTTCCTTATGCAGAGTCTGGGGGGGTAAGGTTACATTTCATCCGCAAGGAATTGTGGGAGAGGCTTTTCCTTTTTATAGAGGTAGGAAGGTATATTTCAAATACCTGAGTTTTTCCACCAGCTGGCCTCAGCCACTTTAGAGCTCCCTGGCTCACCAGCTGGCCCAGTGACCTCAACATCTCCCCATTCTGTATTCAAAGGTAAAACCTCTCCTATTTGCTTAATCAGGCACTTCTTCAGGCAACCAAAAAGACTTAAAACTATAAAAATTACTAGAATCACCCACAGTCCAGTTTTGAGTAAAGATTCCACCCATTCTCCAAGTCCCCATTGTTCGAAAAGGTTTTTAATCCAATCTGGTTCTCCTTCCACCCTCAGTTCTTTTATTTGGTCCTTCATTTTCTGTATCGTGGCGGGGCTGCTTTAACAGGATCCAGGAGGTCAGGAGAAAGTGAAGGTAGACAGGTACAGACATGGTAGTGAATGAGGTATGGGTAGTCCTTTTTTCTGTGGGATTTCAAGCAAAATTATTAAAGAAGGGTTTTTTCATTATTTTTCTTTTTCTTCTCAATCCCCCCCTCTCTTTTTATGAAGTGGTTAGTACACAGGTAAGGAGGTTATGGGGTAGGGAGACACAAGAGGATAACATATAAGGGAACTTGGGGTTTCAGATTCTTGGGAAACAGCCTGGAGGTAGCACGATTGGACATTTATGTGTCCAGTGTCTTGCGCTGACGTCTTCTCCAGGTGGCACTCGTTTCTTTGTCCGGTGTTTCCTTGTCACAGTCTGAGGTGTTGTCTGTTGTTTCCTCAGGGCTGTCACCTATGGTCCAAGATACGGCTTGACATTTTTTCCAGGTATCCACCTGGGTCCTGAAGGTGTGGAAACACAGGCGTATCCCCTCCCCCATACGATTAGAGGATAGGGGCCTAAAATTTGATGGCTTTTGGGGTCTTTGACTAACACTGGCGGTTGTTCTTTCAATTTGGCCTGGGTTGAATTAGTGAAATGCTTAAATACTGGGGGAGTAGGCTCTGAGAATGAATTATTCAAGAAATTAATTGTGAACAGGGCTTTACAGAGTCTCACAACAGGAGAACTGACTTCTGGCACCTGGGACAGGTAGCCACAATTGCCCTTGCCTGCTCTTTAGGCAGTTTAAATGTTTGCATGAGGGCTGGAGCGTTCTGATGGTAAAACTGATGGCTCAGTTTTGCTTGAGCAAATGTGTCTGGTACACTGGGGACTTGCACCAGCATTGCAAGAGCATCTGCCCTCCGATTCCCTTCGGCAACAGGGCCAGGGAGATCAGTGTGTGACCTCACATGCATCACGTGGGAGGGATACTTTCAGTGGGAGAGTAGAAAAACAAGCTTCGAAAGCAACTTAGACAGTTTTGGGTTAGACACTTCTTTTAACAAAGAGTGCTCTGCTCTGGCAATTACTCCAGCTACATAAGCTGATTCTGTCACCAGATTAATAGGTTCCTCAAACCTCTCGAAAGCTCTAACTACCGCTGCCAATTCAGTGATCTTGGGGGAGCTATCCACTACCTGGATGTCACTCCCACATCTGCGTTCTGGGGTCTTTTCCCGTCATGACTGATTTGTGAGAACTCTCTGAACCATCTGTAAAGACTGTTAGAGCTTTGAGAGGGGTTCAGCTTTGAAGTTCCTTTGGTGCCAACTGAAATGCCGAATTGAACAATTTACATTTTGGATTGTGAATTGAGATCTTGCCTGAGTAGCTGTCTGGGGCAAACTGGAGGTGCTCATTTGTCTGGAGCAAGTGCTCCAGGACACCAGTTTTCAGTGGCAAATAGATGCATGTGAATTCACACCCCGCAAGGGTACGGAGGCATGCTCTGGCTTTCATAATCAGCTGTGCTGTCAGGTCTTGTGGTGTGGTGATAGTTTTGCATGGCTGATGTGGCAAGAAGACCCACTCTAATATAAGAAGAGGATCTTTTTGTTTGTCATCCCACTGAAAAATCAGCCCATGCAACTTGGGCGACTTACCCAAGATGATGAAACTAAAGGGCAGTTCAGGGCTGGTCCAGTGGGCCTGGCAAGAAGACAGGGCAAGCTGTACCTTTTCAATAGATTCTCGGGCTTCCTCTGTGATGGCTTGAGGGGAGTCCAGGTCATCGCAGCCTTTCAGGAAGTTGAACAGTGCAGCCAGCTCCTCTGTTGTGAGTCCCAGCAGAAGACAAACCCAGCTGATAGAGCCACAAAGCTGGTGCAGGTCCCTGAGAGTCTTTGGGTTGTCTTTAATGGCAAGCTGCTGCGGCATGATGGTCCGTTCACTGCTTCGAAGTCCCAGATAAGTCCAAGGACAGGTACACTGGATCTTTTCCTGTTGTATTTTAAACCCTGCCTTTTCAATGGCCTGAACAGTTTTTTCTAGAGTCAAATCTAGGAAAGCATTGTCTGGTGCACAGATTAATACATCATCCATATGGAGGATAATGGACTTTGAGAACTCTTTGCGAATAGGGGACAGGACACGGGCAACATACCATTGACAAATTGTGGGCAAGTTCTTCATTCCCTGGGGAAGAACCTGCCAGTGGTACCTGCGCAACAGGGCTTGTCGATTGATAGATGGAACAGAGAAAGCAAACCTGGGATCATCATGGGGATGCAGAGGTATATTGAAAAAGCAATCTTTGATGTCTAACACAGCGAGCTTCCACTCTCGGGGTAGCATAGAGGGCGAGGGTAACCCTGGTTGCAGGGGACCTATTTCCTCTATAATTTCATTAATATTTCTGAGATCTTGGAGAAGCCTATACTTGTCTTTGCCTTAGGTTTTTTATTACAAAGACAGGAGAGTTCCAAGGGCTGTTGGTTGGAACAATATGACCCTTGGCAAGCTGCTCCTCTATGAGGGACTCGAGAGCACATAGTTTCTCAGCTGACTGGGGCCACTGTTCGACCCAGATCACCTTATCTGTCTTCCAGGTAAGAGGAGGGACAGTGCTCTTTACAGTGGCCCCTGCTAGAAATCCTGTGGCTTTGGCATTTCTAGTTGAGCTCCCCACTGGGAGAGGAGGTCTCTGCTCCAGAGTGTAAATCTAGAGTCAATTACAAAGGGCCGAACTTTGGCTATGTGATCATCAGGTCCTTCTACTACGATGTTGTTAGCATTCCTCATAGAAGTAGCTGAACCCTCTATTCCCGTGATCCTTCCATTCATTGGTTTGAGTTTCCAGTTTTTGGGCTATTTAGCCCGAGAAATGATAGTTACATCAGCTCCTGTGTCTTCCATACCCATCAAGTAAGCAGTGGCTTTTCTGTTGCGCAGTTTACAATGCAACATGGGTTTGTCCTTGCCCACAACCTCAGCCCACCATATGGACGGTGTTTTGTGGCACCGTGGTAATTCCTGAGGGAGTAGGATGGCCTGTGCAATGATTGTCCCTTTGCTCATAAACCAGGGAGGGTTGTTACAGGAAACAGTAACAGTAATTTCACTGTTTGAGTCCACAGTCTGTACTTCAGGATAGATAAAAAGTTCCAGTGATCCAAGCACAGGATCTCCCCTGAGCAGAATGTCTGTAGTGTTATCCAGAAATCCAATTTGTCCCACAGTTATTGTGTGTGGTGCATTGTCCTCAAAAAGAAAAGAAATCTCACTCACCAAGGCTTGATGAGTCTTTGCTTACAGTTCCGAGACCTGTCTTGCAGGCTGGGAAGCGTGGTGGGGTGAAATAGCTCGATATTTGATGTCCTCGCGTGACGAGGCTATTTCGCGCTCCATGTGAAGTTTTTTTATGGTCTCTGGTGGTACTTGCATTTGTTACAGTCTGAGGGGAAATGCTTGGAATCCCTGTTATACTCCTTAGATTCAGGACAATCTTTAATCATGTGTCTAAAACTCCCACAATTATAACACCTTGGCTTTACTCTTTGCATGTTATGTGAAACTGCCAGTGCTTCCACCACCCCTTTTGACACTGCCTGGGCTACTGCAACCTCAGGAGATGTTAATTTAGTGCAGGCTTCTATCATTTGCTCAGTTGTAGGAGCTGGGTCAAGTGGCAGAGCCTGGAGAACCCTTTTGCAATTTTCATTGGCGTTTTACATGGCCAATACACATGGGCAGACATGACATTATATTTTTTATATCGTGAGGAATTAATATGTTCGCGGCAAAGGTGGCTTTAATTAGGTTTTTAAAATAAGGGGAGTTGCACCCAAAATCTTTTCCTGCCTTGCAGAGGTCTCTCAGTTGTTCATACGGCAAGGCCTCCCCCCTAGCATTAGCTCCAGTCCCATCATAACGAAATGGAGCTGCTCTAACTTCAATCCTGCTAGCAAGTTCCCATTTACCCCCTGCTGCAGCTTTTTTCCTTATTGCTGCCCAGTGATCCTCAGCATCGGAGAGGTCACTGTCTCCCTCTGAGGAGAAGGAGGGGGAGTTATCCCGGTGCGAGACATGGCGGGCCGCATGGCTCCGGGACCGCGGCTCAGTGGGGACTGGGCCATCTCCCACCGGGCCGGCGGTGCCGGCATTCCAGAGTTCCAGGGCTTTGCAGCTGGCCTGGGGAGGTGCGGCAGGGGCGGCAGCAGGGATTGGCTGGCTCGGGGCAGGGCTGCTGGTGAAGGGGGCATGGATTTGGGCAGGATCTGAAGCTGGGAGGGCGGCGGCCGGCCCGCCGGCGCAAGGACACAC
>VZRS01004830.1:1989-90482 GCA_013398055.1 Ifrita kowaldi
CCCCAGCTTGTCACCCAGACCAGAGCTCTGAGTGCCACGTTCAATTGTTCCTGGGACACTTCCAGGGATGGGGACTCCACCACCTCCCTGGGCAGCCCCTTCCTGAACACTCTTTCCATGAAGAAATTCCTCCTGACGTCCAGCCTGAACCTCCCTTAGCCACAGATTGAAGTTCTGTCCTCTCATCCTGTCCCTGTTCCCTGGGAGCAGTGCCTGACCCGGACCTGGCTGCCCCCTCCTGTCAGGGAGTTGTGCAGAGCCAGAAGTTCCCCCCGAGCCTCCTTTTCTCCAGGCTGAGCCCCTTTCCCAGCTCCCTCAGCCGCTCCTTACAGGATTTACAAGTCACTGCAAGGTGGCTGGGGATGGGAAGGGAGCTCCAAAGGTGACCTGGTTCAGCCCCCTGCTAAAGCAGGGCCACCCAGGGCCAGTTGCCCAGGCCTGTGTCCAGATGGGTTCTGAACATCTCCAAGGATGGAGATCACTCTCAAAGCTGGAGATTCTACGTTTAAAGTAAAATACGCAGGACCAGGGGCCATGGGCACCCACTGAAGCACAGGAGGTTCCTCTGAACACCAGGAAACACTGTTTTACTGTGAGGGTGGCCAACAACTGGCACAGGTTGCTCAGAGAAAGATATCTCCATCCTTTGAGACATTTAAAATCCATCTGGACATGGACCTGGGCAACCTGCTCTGTGTGGCCCTGTATGAGCAAGGGGGCTCAGAGCAGATGACTTCCATGGAGTGGGGGGAGCCCCCTGATTTTGGTGCTGTGGGCATGCAAGTGTGTAGGAGCAGATGATTTCCCCCAGGATTTCCAGGCTAAAGGCAGTATGGCCTCGAGCCCACTGCCAGAACCAACATCTCTGGGCACCAGAAAACAGGCATTTGCACCCAAATGGCCTTTCAGGAGCAGCCTCTGGGCCCCTGAGCTATGCCTGGGAAATGTCTGGGAGAGGCTGATGCATCCTGGACGGAGCTGTGCCAAAGCCCAGTGGTGGGTTCAGCTGTAGAGTCACCGTGACCCCAGCAGCAGGTTAATTTATGAGTACAGAGTACCCGTCTGCCCTCTCCAGGCTCTGCCTCAGCTGGTTCATGCGGGTTTTGCTGCTCCAGCCTGTCAGAACTGCTGGTTTTTGATGGCTTTACGAGGGAAACAGAAGGACTGCTTGTTCTGCAGGGAGAGGATGCACGGAGAGGCAGCCCAGGAATGCGACTTTGTGGCTCTGATAAGATCTCTGCAGCCTGGGTGAAGGTTCAGCACATCCCAGCACAAATCTCACAGCACGTGGGAGAGCCAGTGCCCCCAAAGTGAGGAGGGAAAGCATCCAGGGTGCAGAAGTTGGGCAGGGGACCTCAAGACTTCCGTGTCATTGCTCTCAGGGATGTGGATGGGATACAACTGGCAGCTCCCATCCCCCTCAGTGACATCTTGAACTCACTTTCTGTCCCTCTGAGAAATCTCCTGAAAGACCCGGAATACTGCATCATCATCCTCCTCTGTTCCTTAAATTGTGACGGGACTCTGCCCCTCTGCTTCATTCTGGTGAGACCCCATGTGCAGAGCTGCCTCCAGTTCTGGGACCATCAACAGCAGAGGGATCTGGAGCTGCTGGAGAGAGTCCAGAGGATGCCATGGAGCTGCTCCAAGGGCTGGAGCCCCTCTGCTCTGGAGCCAGGCTGGGAGAGCTGGGGGTGCTCACCTGGAGAAGAGAAGGATCCAGGGAGAGCTCAGAGCCCCTTCTAGGGCCTAAAGGGGCTCCAGGAGAGCTGGAGAGGGACTTGGGACAAGGGATGGAGGTACAGGACACAGGGAATGGGGGACAGAGGGACATAAAATACAACCCAGGCAGACGGGGATGGTGGGGGGTGACATCCCTGCTGCAACGTGGACATTGCAATGCTGCCCGGCCACCTGCAGCTCTGTTTTGCTCCGGGAAAAGGCTTTTCCCTCATTGAACTTCAAGATATGCCCCAGGGCAGCCTTGGGAGGGGCAAAGGGCAGCTCTGTGTGGGATAACTGCTCTCCTGGGTGGGTGCTGACAGCCTGTTTTGCACCCCAGGCCTGGAGGATGCTGCACAGTGAGATCTCTTTGATCCCTGGCTCTCAGGTGAGTGGTACCAAGCCATGCTCTGTAGTTCACCTTAGATTTACCCTGCTGTGCTGGAGTCCCTGTTACTCCCTACCACTGACATTTTGAACCCTGGAATGAATCATTCAGCTCCCTGCAAGTCAAAACCCAGGTGTGGTTGTGTTTGCCCAGGAGATTAGTCCCAGAGTTAAGACTGGGTTGTACCAGGCTGGGCTCTCCCTACCCTCTACAGTCATCTGATAGGATTCAAACACACTTCGTGCCCTCAAACAGGTCCTGAATGCTTTAATTTCCCCACCCAAATGTGCATCGTAGAACGGTTTGGGTTGGAAGGGACCTGCAAAAGGCTGTTCTGTTATTTTAAGGTGCTTTGAGTTATTACTCAAAAAAAAGGAGATTCTTTTGTGGATCAGGGTCTCTCTCCACCAAGAAGCATCCAAACACTCGATGTCCACACTGTGCTGCTGAGGAGCAACGTAGCAGCTTTGCACCAAAGCCAACTGAGATGCTTCCAAGCACCAAATGTGATCCAGAAAGTAGGATGAGTTACCTTTTCCTTGTATTTGCCTGTAATAAAGAATATTGAAATGTTGTTATTGTAGTTGGGTAAAAGAGAAATTTTTTTGCCCTGTCTGTGCCCATTTGGAACTCCTTCCCACTGGGCAAGGATGGATGATCATGGTTTGGCAAGTTTTAAATAAAAATTCTGCAGATGCAGAATTAGAACACTAAGAACACATGAGAACACTAAGGCTTTCTTTAACTAATAATTCCGAAAAAAAAATCCGTAAAAGCCCTGGGTTACCAAGTTCAGCCTCTGCAGTCAGAAAGAAGCACTTGATAGAGTTAATTTTGGCACCATCAGCTGTTCCCCACGTGTTGCACAAGGACTGTGTGGCAATTTGGGGTCAGGACTTTCCTGCCTCCTCGTGGTTTGCCCGCAGCAGTGACAGCCCTTTGTGACAGTCTGACAGGGGTTACTGATGTGCCTTACACTGAGTGCTGCAGCTTCCCAGCTTCCCATCAGGGCAGGGAATGGATCGAGAGCAGCCCTGAGGAGAAGGATTTGGGGCTGCTGGGGGGTGAGAGCTGGACATGACCCATCCCTGAAACCCCCCATGTCCTGAGCTGATCCCCCAGCATGGGCAGCAGGGGAGGGGGGGATTCTGCCCCTCTGCCCATCTCAGGTGAGGCCCCACCTGCAGAGCTGCCTCCAGCCCTGGGGTCCAACAGCAGAGGGATGTGGAGCTGCTGGAGAGAGTCCAGAGGAGGTCACAGAGCTGCTCCAAGGGCTGGAGCCCCTCTGCTCTGGAGCCAGGCTGGGAGAGCTGGGGGTGTTCACCTGGAGAAGAGAAGGATCCAGGGAGAGCTCAGAGCCCCTTCCAGGGCCTAAAGGGGCTCCAGGAGAGCTGGAGAGGGACTTGGGATAAGGGGTGGAGGGACAGGACAAGAGGGAATGGGTGAAAAAGGGCAGAGTTAGATTAGATACTTGGAATAAATTCTTAATAATGAGGGTGATGTACACTTCCCTGGAAGTGTCCAGGGCCAGGTTGGACAGGACTTGGAGCAACCTGGGATAGTGGAAGGTGTCCCTGGCCATGGCAGGGGGTGGAACTGGATGATCTTTAAGGTCCCTTCCAGCCCAAACCGTGGTTCTGTGATTCTAAAGCTGGACATCACTTGCTGAATTGACCAGTGGATCCTGCCCCAGGGCTGAAAGCAGCTCGAGGAGATTCTGAGGAAGAGGCAGGGATGTTTTGCATACAGATGGGTGGTTTCCAGGCTTGAGGGTAGAGAAAATGAGAGAATAGGAAAAAAAAAAATAAAGGAACCAGCTGTCACTGTCTTTAGTAACAGCCAGAAGTCATGAGAGCAGATGAGGAGACCGAAATAGCAACACCAAACCTCAGCTCTGTGTCTGGGCCCTTCGGACTTCCCTGGAAATGTGGTTGGGTTGCCCCATTCCACAGCCAGGCTCTCCGGAGCTTTGTTGTTGATTCAGCCACTCCTCTGGTTTCATCTGGAATTCAGTTTTCCCTATGCCCGCAGGCACGGCCTGTGTGGGTTTGTTTTGGTTTTCTATTGATTGCTGTGTTTTCCTCCTGCACAGCAGGAAAACAGGATGAATCCCTGTGGGATCTCGAGTAGCTGTGCATCAGCAGCAGGACCACAACAAGATTTCATGTTCCCATCACTGTGCTAAGGCCATGCTAGAGGCATCTGGGAGGAAAAACAAATCCATATGCTCTGGGCTCCTACTCTGGGAAGCAAGAAGGTGCTTACAGCCCATCCAAACACACTGAAGGTCAGAGCTTTAACTCCTTACCCACTTTCCTGTCCTCTCCTGGTGAGATACCAGCAGCTCCCCATGCCTTTAACTAAAGAAATTCCATTCATACACACCAATAGTAGTTTTCCATGTTTTTCTCCTCCACAACTAGGAAAAAAAACCAGGAGCTAGAACCGTTTAAAGATTTACCAGAGTGCGTGGGAATAGCAAACACTTCAAAAAAATGATGTCAGAAATGCCTGAGCTGGGTGCAGATGCGATGGGGTGGGATTCTCCAGCCTATGTTAGGGAAAAGGTCGGGAGAGAGGGTTAAGAAGGGCTCCTTCTGCATTCAGTTATTTGTCTTCCACATGTGTGGAAGTGATGAGAGTCAGGACAACACTCTGCTTGTGAGAGTGAATTCACCCCCTGGTTAGGGTTCAGCTCCTGCAACTGCAGCTTCAGGAGAGCCCAGTAAATATAAATCCCTTTAATCCCTTGGAAAATGTAAAATGAGCCCTCATAAAAACATCTCATAGGTGGTCTCACTTCTCCACATCATTTCAGTGCTAAAAAGTGACTTTTTTTCATTCCAGACATTGTATTCCATTTTATTGTCCTTCTATTTTATTACAAATAGATTTGGAATCTCCACTGCAATGTGTTGCTTGATGATCAGGTGACACTCCATCGAATTTGGGATACTCTCCCCCTGTTTTTGGAGCTGTGAATGAGCCACAAGCCTCTGCCCTTCATGGGTGAAGCAAGGCTGCTCAGCAGCCAGGAAAGCGAAGAGATGGTAACTTGAAAATTGAACTGTGGCTTGAAAATTGACATTTAGTGGAACTAAGGGGAAAAAATTAACAAAAAACAACAACAAAAATGACAGCAACAACAACAAAACCCCGCAACACCCCAGAATCCTGGAAGGATCACAGGGTAGCCTTAAACCTCAGAGACCAAGTGTTCAGGTGGATGCTGACACACAGAGGTGTGAGGAAGGGATGAGAAAATCCATGCTGAGAGCTGTTGGGGTGTTCTGGCCAGCACCTCTCGTGTGCAATTCACCCATGGAAATTGCTCTTCCATCCACCCTTGATCCTTCTGTTTCTCTGCAAGCCCTGCAGACCCGGCCCTCTGCGTGCTAAGTGCTTAATTCCTGTTTTTTATCCGTGGATAGGAAGTGCTAAATGTCCCTGTGAGCTTGTGCTGCCTTTTCACCCCGCAACCTCCGGAATGTGGCGGGGAGGTGAACCCAGGGAGACCTTGGGCGCAATCGTGGGGAGTCCCAAAAGGCAGGGAAGGCGTCTGCCTTCTTCCCAGCCTTCTCCACCTCCCTCCATCCCTCTGTCCTCCTCGGCCTGCCCTGCTCCGATGAATTATTCAGGCACGCAGCAGTTGCTATAGGGCGCTGTGATGAATAACAACAGCGGCTATTTTTATCCCTAACTCCTGTTACCTTGCGGCCAGGAGCGGTGGGGCCCTGCCAGCTCCTGGCAGGAGGGAAACCGCAGCCATCCACAACGTCTCCGTGGGCAGGGATTCCTTTGGAGCACCCGAATGTAGGGGAGACTTTGTGCAATCCGCATAGATGTGCCTGAATCCCACCCTAGTAATCCTCTGCGTTGTACTCACAGGGTGCTTTGCACCCATATTTTGGTTTTTTTCACCCATATTTTGTTTTTTCCACCCATGTCTTATCTGCAGTGGAGCACACAGACTGCCCGTGGCTGGATTTAACATTCTGTCTGCTGCAGAGGGAGAAAAAGCATCTCAGAGGTGAAATCTCCCATGGGCTTCTGACAATTTATATGGGATAATTCATATATCCTTTGGGGATTTACACAGATGCCTCCAGCCAGTTCAGATCCTCATGGATGATGTTCCCACTTAAATGTCCTTATGCTATCTTTATATATATATAAATGTATTAAAATATATAAATATATATGAAAATAAATGATTTTATTAAAAAATATATATATATGTATGTGTGATAGGGGCACACCAAAAGTCTTTTCTGTTTGCTCTTTGTGCATCCCCTACTCATGAAAACAAGAAATGTCCAGAAAATCAGAGGGAAGAGGTGGATTTCAGGAGCAGCTGGAGGGAAATGTGTCCTGCTGAGTGTGCAGAAGCAGGGAGGGTATTCCAGCTGCAGGGAGCATCTCTGGAGCTAGCAGGGCAACCTGGAAGATTAAAGGGAGAAAAAAAGAAGAGGGAAAATGTAAAGGAAAAATAAAAGAAAGGAAAAGAAAAAGGGAAGGGAAAAGGAAAAGAAGAAAAAAAGGAGGAAAACAGCAACAGAGCATAAGATTCTTTATTCCAGCCAACCTGCCAAACTGAATACTCCATCAGATTATTCCAGAGCAGGGCTAAAAGGCCTAAAAAGGAAACGCTGAACTTTCACTTTGACACAGAGCAATGTGAAAAAAATCTTTCAGGAGCAGGGCAAATATGCAATGCTTGGGTCCCAAATATGCAGTCCACGTATCCCAAACTGGTCCCAGTGTTACCAGCAGCATTTCCAGTGACTGATCTGATCCAGGCACACAAACAGAAAATGGGAAGCGGGGCAAAGGCTGTTTCCTGCTCCTCTTCCGAAACACGAATCACAGCTGCTCCCTCTGGAGAGATCAGGCAGTGGGAATTCTGTTCCTCAGCGTTTGCACAGCCCAGCAGACCCCAGGGTGAATATTTATTCCCAGGATTACCCTGGAAAAACTGCTGTTAGCAACAATATCCAGGGGACACGGCCAAGTTTGGGTGCCCGGTATGCCTTGCCGATCAAAATATTTTTGTCATGCTTTATATTCTTTTTCTATTTTTAAACAGAGTTTAGATAAAGATTTTTAAGGGATACTGTGATGGTTTATTTAAGGGGGAGCAGCAGGTTTCCCTGTGGGCAGCGGCACCTTTTGATTCCTGCCTACAACAGCCTCTTAGGAGACTTAAAGGAGGCTTGGAAAAAAGAGGGAAAGGGAGTTTTTACACAAGCAGATAGTGATAGGACAAAGGGACTGGTTTTTAAATTGCCAGAGGGCAGGGTTAGATGGGATATTGGGAAGAAATTCCTCCCTATGAGGGTGGGGATGCCCTGGCACAGGTTTCCCAGAGAAGCTGTGGCTGCCCTTGGATCCCTGGAAGTGTCCAAGGCCAGGTTGGATGGGCTTGGAGCACCCTGGGATAGTGGAAGGTGTCCCTGCCCATGGCAGGAGGGGTGGAAGTGGATGATCCTTAAGGTCCCTTCCAACCCAAATCATTCTGTGGTTCTAAGACACATCCAAAAATCACCTTTTCCATTCCAAACACCACGGGACCTGTCGCTTTTGTGTGTTCATCCCACAACTGCTGGAGTCATACCGGGGCCACGTTAAAGGAAAAAGCAACGCCCACCCTGCCTGTACGGGGTGAAAACACCCGGAAACAGGAGTCCCCAAAATACAATATAAAAAGCAAAACCCCAAACTATTTCTTGTTGGATTTCTTTTTTCGTTTGGGATTCTGTTTGGGTGGTTTAGTTGTTGTCGGGTTTACGTTTTTAAATATTTTTTTCCCCCTAAAGCGGCATTTTTAGCGGATCGGTGACGTCCAAGGGCCGGAGCCGGGATCGAATCCGATCGCCCGGTACCCCTGGCTCCGCCACCAACCGCCTCCGCTCCTTGATAGGCTGCGGCTCTTGTCCATCACTTTATCGCCGCTCCATTGGCTGGCGCTGGGCGGTGTCGACCAATCAGCAGCGCCGTGGGGCGGGCCGGGGGCGGATTTCCCGCGCGGTGGCGGGAAAGGAGCCGCGTTTGGCGCGAAACGGGAGCGCGGCGGGGGCGGATCGCGGGGCCCGGGCGGATCGCGGGGCTTGATCGCGGGGTCTGATCGCGGGGCCAGCCCGGCTCTCCTCGGCTCTCACCGCCTTCCCCGGCAGCAGCAGGAGCGGCGGCGGGATCCGTCCCAGGGCGGCCGGCAGCATGGCGGCGCCGGCGGGCGGGCTGGAGGATGCCGAGCTGCGGGAGGCGCAGCGCGACTACCTCGATTTCTTGGATGATGAGGTGAGACGAGCTGGGAGGCGCGGGTGCTGCATCCCCTTTATGGCCCCTGGTGTTGGGGACCACCTTGTCCGTGTCACCATGTCCCCTCCCCCCCGTATCCTCGGGGGTTGGGGAGCATCTCATCCCTGTGCGCCCCTGTCCCTTGTGTACCCCCGAGGTTCGGGGACACCTGGTTCTTGTGCCCGTCCGTCCTCCCCTAATCCATGTCCCCGGGAACTGGGAACCACCTGATCCCTCCCGCCATGTACCCCTCGGGGTCGGGAGACCGTGGTCCCTGTGTCCCCCCATTCCTCCCAGGGTTAGGGAGCACCTGGTTCCTCCCTTACTCCTTCCTGCTTAGTTGGTGGGATAAAGGGAGTCAAGCTCTGCAGGAACGGGCTCCTGGGGGGTGTCTCACACAGGCGGACATGCAAAGTGAGTTGGTTTTTTGGGTGTCTTTCCACCACTCGCTCTTGCAGGAAGACCAGGGAATTTACCAGAGCAAGGTCCGGGACATGATCAGTGACAACCAGTATCGGCTAATTGTCAACATCAACGACCTGCGGCGCAAGAACGAGAAGAGAGCCAGCAGGTGGGTGTGGGGCACGGGGGTCACCTGGGGCACTGGGCCTGAGAGGGGTTTTGAAGGTCCATCCCTGGTCCGGCAGGTCATTTGTCACAAGAAAGCGCCAAACCTTGTCCTGTGGCGAAAGCCAGGGCCTCAGCACCCTCACAGGGAGCAATTCCTTCCCAATATCCTGTCTAACCCTGCCATTTGTCAGCATGAAGCCGTTCTCCCTTATCCTGTCACCCCAGCCCTTGTCCCAAGTCCCTCTCCAGCTCTCCTGGAGCCCCTTTAGGCGCTGGAAGGGGCTCTAAGGTCCCCCTGGAGCCTTCTCTTCCCCAGGCTGAACAACCCCAACTATCTCAGTCATTTTTAGGATGCTCAGGCATATTTTGGACCATGCTTGCTAATCTGCCCTGGGCCGTGTGAGCTTTTTCTAGATATGCTTGGAATTGTTTTCCTCCTGGCTGCTGGTGCTGGAGGACCTCACGCAGAGCTGTGATGGACTTTAGTTTTTTTTCACTTTCTGCTCCTGGTAAACTTTTGGAGCAAGCAGGGGTGTGGGAAAAGTGTTGAGGAGGAAGGGGTTGGCCCATCTGCTTTGTCACCTCCCTGTGCTGCAGGCTCCTGAGCAATGCCTTCGAGGAGCTGATCGCCTTCCAACGCGCCCTGAAGGATTTCGTCGCCTCCGTCGACGCCACCTACGCCAAGCAGTATGAGGACTTCTACATCGGGCTGGAGGGCAGCTTTGGCTCCAAGCACGTGTCCCCACGGACACTGACAGCCTGTTTCCTCAGCTGCATCGTCTGCGTGGAGGGCATCGTGACAAAGTGTGAGGCTGGGGACATCCAGGGGCTGCGGGCGTGGAGGGACCCGGGGTTGGTTGTGAAGGATCTGGAGCCCTCCAGGAGCTGTGGCATGGAGAGGGACTTGGGACAAGGGCCTGGAGGAACAGGACAAGGGGGAATGACTACAAACAGACAGAGGGTAGGATTAGATGGGATATTGGGAAAGAATTGTTCTCTGTGAGGGTCAGGAGGCTCTAGCACAGGGTGCCCAGAGAAGCTGTGGCTGCCTCATCCCTAAAAGCGTCCCAGGCGAGGTTGGATGGGGCTTGGAGCAACCTGGGATAGTGGAAGGTGTCCCTGCCCATGGCAGGAGGTGGAACTAGATGATCTTTAAGGTCTCTTGCCCCCAAACCATTCTGTGATTCTGCAGCCTGGTGCAGGGAATAGGGAGCTTGGCTGAAGGTCTTGAGTGTTGGGATGGTCTTTAGAATCAGCCAGTCCTGTCCATGTTTGACAGTGAGTTGGGACCCAAGTAATTTTAATGTTGGAGACCCTGTTGATGGCTGTCTGCTGACAGAGGGGTGGGACATCCCAGCCCCTCACTCCTCTCTTTTCCAACTCCAGGCTCTCTGGTGCGTCCGAAAGTCGTCCGGAGCGTCCATTATTGCCCAGCTACCAAGAAGACGATTGAGCGCCGATACACGGACATGACCTCCCTGGATGCTTTCCCATCCAGCTCCATCTACCCTACAAAGGTGAGGTGAAGCAGCAGCAGCTTCCTTTAGGGAGAACGTGCCAGCTTCAATATGGATCTGGTGAACCCCAGCCTCCATTCTTGCTGAAACAACCCTTTCCAGCAGCCATGTGCAGGTTGGGTGATGCAGCCTGTGTTCCCCCTGCTCAGCTGACCTTATCTCTCCTCCCTGCTCTCCTGAAAAATGGTGCTGGTCTTTTAATTTGGGTTCCTGCTTTAGGATGAAGAGAACAACCCGCTGGAGACTGAGTTTGGCCTCTCGGTCTACAAGGACCACCAGACCATCACCATCCAGGAGATGCCCGAGAAGGCCCCGGCGGGGCAGCTGCCACGCTCGGTGGATGTGGTTCTGGACGATGACCTGGTGGACAGGGTGAAGCCTGGGGACCGCATCCAGGTGGTGGGGACGTACCGCTGCCTGCCAGGGAAGAAAGGGGGCTACACTTCGGGCACTTTCAGGTCAGTCTGCTTTGGGTTTCAGCCCCCTCACCCTGTTTGGTCAGGTCATGTCTCTGGAAGGTGAGATCTGGCAGGTGGCCATTGCACAGCTGGGTCAAACAGTGGTTTAAATCACTTGGAAGTGGTTTGCACCTTGATCCTCATCACCAAATATGCTGAGTTGGAAAGGACCCACAGGGATCATCCAGTCCAATTCCTGGCCCTGCGCAGGCACCCCAGTGCTGCCCTGTGCATCCTTGAGAGCACTGTCCAAATGCTCCTGGAGCTCTGGCAGCCTTGGGGCTGTGCCCATTCCCTGGGGAGCCTGTTCAGTGCCCAGCAACCCTCTGGTGGAAGAACCTTTCCTGATATCCAACCTAAACCTCCCCTGACACAGCTCCAGCCATTCCCTCAGGTCCTGTCCCAGGTCTCAGAAGAGATTGGTGCTGCTTCTCCACTTCCCTTCGAGAGGAAGCTGTAGACTGTGGTGATGTCTCCCCTCACAATGTGCAGCTGTGATTTCCAGCTGTGCCCAGAAGGGTTTGGATGCTCTTAAAAGATGCTCCACTGATGGCCCAGCACAGTCAGATGGAGGGTGCTACAGCTGTCAAAGCGTCCCACCCCCTTCCAGGACTTCTTAGAGCAAGTGAGGACCCTGTGGAAGTTTCTGCTGTGTCTCTGTGGGGTTTGCAGAGCTGACCATGGCTGTGTCCCTCCTCCAGGACCATCCTCATTGCCTGCCACGTGAAGCAGATGAGCAAAGACGTCCGGCCCCTCTACTCTGCTTCTGACGTGGCCAAGATCAAGAGATTCAGCAAGAGCCGCTCCAAGGTATTTGAGTCCTGTGTCCAAGGATTAAGTTTCACCTTGTCATATGGCTAAGGAGGTTCTTGTTGGGTTGCAAGTAACTCTTCAACCCTCTTAGCACGTTGGATTTTCCAGCTCGTTTTCTTTGAATTTTCTGCTTAGACTGTGATCGGGCCCTGTTGGTTTTTTTTTGCCACTTCTGTACTGCTTGCTGAGCATCCTTCTGCTGTGTCCTGACCCTGCCAGCAGGTTCCCAGGGAATTTCCTCTGCAGGAGAAACACCTCTTTTCTCACCCCAGACTGGGATAATGGGGTTCTGCCCCAGCCTCTTATGCTCAGAGCTTTCCTGTGTAGCACAGAGAGGAGCAAGCCTTGCTCTCACTGCTTCCAATGCTTGTTTGGGTGACAGAGACAAGATGGTCCAGGATTTCATATAAATCCTACTGAAAGAATACTCTGGCCAACAGTCTTCTCCTTTACAAATAATTTTGTCCATGTGGCTCTGTGATAGGAATAAGCTGGAATTTGGGCTGAAATGGTCTTTTGAAGTATTGCTTGTTCTTGCTTGCTCCAGTCCACATGACAGGCCGTGCTCTGCCTCTTCTGCTTTAGGATATATTTGACCAGCTGGCCAGATCCCTGGCTCCCAGCATCCACGGGCATGAGTACATCAAGAAGGCCATTCTCTGCATGCTGCTGGGAGGGGTGGAGAAGATCCTGGAGAACGGGAGCCGCATCCGAGGAGACATCAACATCTTGCTGATAGGTCTGGGAGGGCTGGGCAGAGGCACACTCGGTTGGTGGTGTTGGGAGTGGGGTGAAGGAATCTGGATTTACTTTTGTGGAGTAACTGAGGTTAGACAGGACACCTGGAGGCACCTGGTCCAGGGATGTGTGCAGGGCTGAGCCGGTGTCACTGGTAGGTCCGGTTGCTTTGGCACTTGTCCAATTGGTTTTGAACACCTCCAGGGGTGGAGATGTGTGCAGATGTGGAGTCACCAGTGCAAGAAAGATGTGGACCTGTTAGAGTGAGTCCAGGGGAGACCTTGGACAGGAGTCCAAGGGCTGGAGCTCCTCTGCTGTAGAGCCAGGCTGGGAGAGCTGGGGATGTTCAGCCTGGAGAAATCTCCAGGGACATCTTGGAGCCCCTTCCAGTGCCTAAAGGGGCTCCAGGAGAGCTGGAGAGGGACTTGGGACAAGGGATGGAGGGACAGGACAAGGAGGAATGGCTTCCCACTACCAGAGGGCAGAGGTAGATGGCATATTGGGAAGGAATTGTTCCCTGTGAGGGTGGTGAGACTTCTTTGGCTCTGGTTGCCCAGAGAAGCTGTAGCTGCCCCTGGATCCCTGGAAGTGTCCAAGGCCAGGTTGGACAGGGCTTGGAGCAACCTGGGATAGTGGAAGGTGTCCCTGCCCATGGCAGAGGGTGGAGTGAGATGAGGTTTAAGGTCTCTTTCATCTGAAACCATTCTGTGATTCTAGGGGATCCCATGACCACTATCCCAATGTTTGCCCACCCTCAAGGAGGTGTTTTTTTTTTTTTTTCCAGTGTCCAGTTGGGATCTTCAATGTTCCAAATTGTCCCATCCCCATCACCTCTCAAATCTCTTACCTCCATCTTCTCTATTTCCTCCCATGGGATCATTGATGATGGTGGGAAGATCACATGCTCACCTTATTTCCCGAAGTCTGAACAAAACCCTTCCGTCCCCTTTCCCCTTCACCTGCCCCTGCTCTGAGCACCCCAACCCA
Organism: Ifrita kowaldi; assembly: GCA_013398055.1. Taxonomy (NCBI): domain Eukaryota; kingdom Metazoa; phylum Chordata; class Aves; order Passeriformes; family Cinclosomatidae; genus Ifrita; species Ifrita kowaldi. The sequence goes on from VZRS01004830.1 coordinate 15,480, forward strand.
GACACAGCACCAGTGTGATGGTGGTATTGATATCCAGGTGATGTGTGGTTCCTAAACGTGCTGTTCTCCATCCTAGGAGACCCTTCTGTGGCCAAATCCCAGCTGCTGAGGTACGTGCTGAGCACGGCACCCCGGGCCATCCCCACCACTGGCAGGGGCTCCTCCGGCGTTGGCCTCACCGCTGCCGTCACCACGGACCAGGAGACCGGTGAGGAGCATCGGGGTGGTGCATGTTAACCCCTGGGAGGGACTCTGTGACATCCAGGGCTGCTGTTTTTGATGATCTGAGAGGTCTTTTCCAACCTTAATCAAATTTGTAATGTTTGTTCTGCAGTGACACTTGCAGGACTTGCTCCACCAGAAACTTTATGGTAATGGTCATTTGGGATCATGGCATCCTGTGTTTTGGTATATTTTCTCCACTTCAGTTAGGTGGTGGTCTTCTTTACTCCTCTTCCACTTGGTGCCGCTTCTGAGGGCTAGCAGCAGCGTGGATTTTGTCTTCCTCATGGGAAGACATTCCTAATCGTGATCTATATCCTGAGTGTTCCCTCTGCTGTCGAGTTGGGTCAGAGAGCAGCCCAGAAGGATGCTGCTGCTCCTTGAGGCTCACCCTCATCCCAGGGGTGATGGGGATGGCAGGGCAGGAGGTGTGTAGGGCCAGTGGGTGGTGGTTAACCCTGATTTCCCCATCCCAGGGGAGCGGCGCCTGGAAGCGGGAGCCATGGTGTTGGCCGACCGGGGCGTGGTGTGCATCGACGAGTTCGACAAGATGTCCGACATTGACCGCACGGCCATCCACGAGGTGATGGAGCAGGGACGGGTCACCATTGCCAAGGCCGGCATCCAGGCCCGCCTCAACTCCCGCTGCAGCGTCCTGGCTGCTGCCAACCCCGTCTATGGTCGGGTGAGTGCTGGTGTTACCCTTCCCTGGAGAGGGGAAGAGGCAGCTGGTGAATCCCAAAAGATCCCCCGAATCAGTGACTTGGATCCATGGCACAGCAAAGACCTTGTTGGTTTGCTGTCTGTTGTGGTCATGGCTTTGCTGGAGGAGAGAGGGGCTCCTGGGATTTCTCACGCTGTTTTGGTTCTGCCTGGGTGTTGGGGCAGCCCAGTGGACCCTCATGCTGGTGGTGAGCCTCAGTCTTGGTGTCTGATCAGGGATCGCAAAAAAATACCTGTTTGCCTTGGAAATAAGAGCCTCACAGGATGGGGAAAAGTGGCTGTACTGCTGCAGCAGGCTGGGTTTGGTGTGGTATCTAGCTGCCAGGACATCCATCCATCCATCCATCCATCCATCCATCCTTTCGGCCCTGGCCCAAGGAAGTCCCCCCAGCCTCCCTGGCAGCCAGGACTGGCCCATGAGTGTCTCCTGTAACCCCTCACGTTGTCCTTCCCCAGTATGACCAGTACAAGACGCCCATGGAGAACATCGGCCTGCAGGACTCCTTGCTCTCCCGCTTTGACCTGCTCTTCATCGTGCTGGACCAGATGGACCCCGAGCAGGACAGGGAGATCTCGGACCACGTCCTGCGGATGCATCGCTACCGCAACCCCAACGAGCAGGACGGCGAAGGTGAGTCCCATCCCTCCTCAGCCAGGCGTCACCCCTTGGTGGCAGCTCTTGGGGACTATTAGGAGTTGTTCCAGAGGGTAAAATCCCATTCTCTGTACATTCCCCTCTCCAGCCATGCCCCTGGGCAGTGCCGTGGAGATGCTGGCTACGGATGACCCTGACTTCATGCAGGAGGAGGAGCAGGAGCTGCAGGTGTATGAGAAACATGACGACCTCCTGCACGGGCCCAACCGCCGCAAGTGAGTCCTTCGTCCCCTGGAGCTCCCTGAGGGTGTCCAGCACTGTGGATTCATGGCTTTGGCCTGAGTATCCAGGCAGTGCCAGCCATGCTCCAGGTGGTCCATGGGTAGGATGAGGGAGTCTTGCTTGATCTCTTGTACCAGGCAGGTGGGGAACATCTGGAGCTGAATTCCCTGCACACCTGGATGCCCCCGAAGGGGTATAAATGGATGGGAAGCCCATCCCCACTGCGGATAACGTGTGAATGTGCATTCCCACAGGGAGAAGGTCGTCAGCATGGAGTTCATGAGGAAGTACATCCACGTAGCAAAGATGATCAAGCCCGTGCTGACCGAGGAGTCGGCGAGCTACATCGCTGAGGAGTATTCCCGCCTGCGCAGCCAGAGCCAGATGAACTCAGACGTGGCCAGGGTGAGCCCTGGGAGCAGCTCCCTCTTGGGCCAGGAGGAGGGAAACTGAGGCACAGGCTCCCCTCTCTCCATCTGGGTGTTTTCCACCTTGGATGTGGCACCTCTTGGTGAGGGTCATGCAGAGACCCCCTTTCTCTGTCCCCCCAGACCTCCCCCATCACAGCCCGGACCCTGGAGACCCTGATCCGCCTCTCCACGGCCCACGCCAAGGCCAGGATGAACAAGACTGTGGATCTGCAGGATGCTGAGGCAGCTCTGGAGCTGGTGCAGTTCGCCTACTTCAAAAAGGTGTGGGGAAAGTGTCCCTCTGTTCCCGGGAGATGCCAAGATTGTCACAGGAAAGGGTGGGCTTGGTGCGGGCTGAGCACCCTGGGCTGCTGGTGGGACCTTTCCTGGACGTATTAAGGGATCAGGCCACCACTGTGGGATCTTGGGTTGCTTGGGGTTGGTCCCTAAAAGCAGCTTGAGTGGAAGTGTCTGAGTCCATCCTGCCTTTGCCACACAGGTGCTGGAGAAGGAGAAGAAGCGCAGGAAGCCAGTGGAGGACGACTCGGAGACTGAGAAGGAGGAAGATCAGGAGTCTCAACCCAAGGAGGAGCGCAGGACAAGGAGGTAGGGGCCAGGGCAAGGGACTGGGGGGGACATGGTGTAAAGTGCACCAGCCTCTTCTGAGGTTGCCACAGGCCTTGGGGCAATACTCCACGTTTTGCTCAGCCAGGTGGTTTGTCCCACCCCATTTGTAGTAGAGGGACATCATAATTTCATGGATAAGGAGCTGGCCTTATGGCCACATCCAAAGATGTAAAGCACAGGCACAGGTTGCCCAGAGCACCTGTGGCTGCCCCTGGATCCCTGGAAGTGTTCCAGGCCAGGTTGGACAGGGCTTGGAGCACCTTGGGATAGCAGAAGGTGTCCCTGGCCATGGCAGGGCGTGGAACAGGATGATCCTTAAGGTCCCTTCCAACCCAAACCCTTGGGTGACCTCTCCTTCCCGCTCCCAGAAGGAAGAAGGCGCGCACAGAAGGCGAGGACGGCTCCTACGACCCGTACGACTTCAGTGATGCCGAGGAGGAGATGCCACAGGGTGAGTCCCTGGGTTTGGTGACACCTGGCTCCTGAGGGTGCTGCTGGGTCGGCATAGCCTGAGGAGCAGCAATGCTGCTCTTACCTGTGGTCCCTGGCCTGATGCAGCACCATCCAGAACCACAAATCCATGCGGGACAGGGTTAGATTGGATATTAGGAAGGAATTCTTGGCTGTGAGGGTGGTGAGGCACAGGTTCCCAGAGAAGCTGTGGCTACCCCTGGATCCCTGGAAGTGTCCAAGGCCAGGCTGGACGGGGCTTGGAGCAACCTGGGATAGTGGAAGGTGTCCCTGCCCATGGCAGGGGGTGGAGCAGGATGATCTTTAAGGTCCATTCCAACCCAAACCATTTTGTGATTCTGTTGCTGATTAATTTTTTTCCGTCCACCTCCAAACTGCACCATAAATAACAGTATTGGGAGGCAGTTTGGCATCACCTCCCAGTCCTGAGCCCAATACTTTTGCTCTCTGGGTGCTTGGACACCAGGCACAGGGTGAAGGTAACTCTTCTTCTGCTCCAGTTCAGGCACACCCTCCGAAAACACCCGAAGCCTCTGGAGCTGGCGAAGGGAAGAAGCTGGAGTTGGCTGAGCCAAGGTGAGTGGGGGCTGTCCCTGTGTGCCCACCTCCCTCAGTGGCTCCAGGCTGTTGTCCCATGCTGGAGGTGCATCTGTGATGCTCCCAGCTCCGGTTTTCGGCTTTCCTGCTGAGTGCTGCTGCTGGAATGGGGAAGGGCTGAGGCATCCTGGGCTGGGAACGAGGGGAAGGATTTGTGTGTGGTCTCCAAGGGTGATTCCCTCTCCCCTGACCAGGTTGAAAGCATTCAAGGCTGCTCTCCTGGAGGTGTTCAAAGCTTCCCATGCCCAGTCCGTGGGCCTGAAGAACATGATGGAATCCATCAACCGCGACAACCCCGAGCCCTTCTCAGCGGCCGAGGTGAAGGTGGCCCTGGCCCACATGCAGGAGGACAACCAGATCATGGTGTCTGATGACATTATCTTCTTAATCTGAGCCTCTGCGTGGAGGAGCCTGAGTTCTTGTGGACTCTCAGCCTGGAGACTCCTTGTGTCTGAATGCTTCGTGTGGCTGAGCTGGATTTTGGGGGAGCTCAAGTCTCTTGCTGTGCATTGCTGGCACCAAAAAAAAAAGAGCCAGGAGCTCTGGAAGTTCTTGCTGTCTCCAAAGTGGAGTATTTGTGAAGAGGTTTCTGCAAGGAGATGAAGGGAAAAACCTAGGAGCAAATTTGTCAGTGTTTTTAATGTATTGTTTTTAGCTTTGGTGGTAAGAATTCCAGCTTTTAAATAAAAAAATCCGGATTTAGGAATCCGACATTGGGTGGTGGTGATGGGAAGCAATATGAGAGCTCCACTATTAGTAAAGCTTTTATTTCTCCCTTTATTTTCCATTTCCCCCCAGTTCTATAGCCCAGATCTGCGTGTCTCTCAGGGAGAGGTGCCTAAAGCCTGTCCTGTTGGTTCTGCTCTTCCCACCCACCAGGTGGAGGATGGTTCCAGGCAGTGGAAGGGCAGGTGTAGTCTGACCTGCTCCACTGCCCATGGGTCAGCCTGGATCTCCAGATTCCCTGGTGGGGGTTTTACCCCCAGGAAAGAACCTGGAATGCTCAGAGATGCCCAGGGAATGTGTCCCTGGCATAGGTAGATTCCATCTCCACCTGCTCCTGCCTTTAGCCTGGGATCAGTCCCTGGGGATGGCTTTCAAGAAAAGCTGAAAACAGTGTCAGACCAGTTCTGGCTGCCTGGGATCCAGAGCTGTTGAAGGTTTGGGTTTTTGTTTAATTTCTTTCTCTTTTGTCCTGGTGAGTTTGAGGTTAAGCTTTGGAGAAATCCCTGAACAGGTTTGCTGTTGTCCCTGCCCATCTCGAGACACCTGCACAGCTCCTGCTCCCTCTTTTCTGTGTGCCATAAATCTTTATTTGGGTAATAAAAATGTCTATACTGTTCACCCCACACGTGGCTCCTGCTTAGGGGGATGTAAAATTCCCACTTGTGGGAATGCAGCTGCAGTTTCACAGGTGGGATTTGTGCTGCTGTGGAAGGACTTCAGCTGCCTGGTGAGCTCTGAAAGCCAGATTTTGGAGCTCCTCTCATCCAACACAGCCATGACAGCAGGGTTGGAGGGGATTTTGTGTGTTTGCAGCCTCCTAAAGATCTCTGGGTGGGTGTATTGGGCTGGTGTGAAGTGACTTTGGACTTACAGGCAGGGTCTGGCTCATAAAACTGCAAAGATGGGTGAAAGTTAAACACACAGATCCTCTGCTCTGGAGATGGGAGGGGAGAGCTGGGATTGTTCAGCCTGGAGAAGAGAAGGCTCTGGGAGACCTTGGAGCCCCTTCCAGGGCCTAAAGGGGCTCCAGGAGAGCTGGAGAGGGACTTGGGACAAGGGCCTGGAGGGACAGGACACAGGGGATGGCTTCCCACTGCCAGGGGGCAGGGATAGATGGGATATTGGGAAGGAATTGTTCCCTGTGAGGGTGGGGAGGCCCTGGCACAGGGTGCCCGGAGAAGCTGTGGCTGCCCCTGGATCCCTGGAAGTGTCCAAGGCCAGGTTGGACGGGGCTTGGAGCAACCTGGGTTAGTGGAAGGTGTCCCTGCCCATTCCGTAATTCCATGATTTGTTTTCCTTACCCTACAGCTGGGGAACCGCTAATGCTGAATTTCCCATCACAGGACACCAGGAGGAGCTCCAGGGTAGAGAAATCAGGTTTTTTTCTTATCCTGTAGCCCGGGGCTGTAGGATATGGGTGACTACATCCCCGCTATGCTGGTACCTCCTTCTCAGCTGGGAGAGAGGTCTTTGGTGACAAGGGAAAAACTGCCGAAGGTGGAGAGGTTTGTGGGGATCAGCTGAATCTGACCCTGTGAGACCAGCTGAGGGATCATCCAGTGCTTGGATGCTCAACCATGTGGGCAGCAGAACTATAAATTTTACATATATTAAAAATATTTATCTATTATATAATATTTATATGTTATAAAACTATGTTTCAGTTTTAGGCCCCTCATGACAAGAGAGACCTTGAGGGGCTGGAGCATGTCCAGGGAAGGGAGCGGAGCTGGGGAAGGGGCTGGAGCAGCAGGAGAAGCTGAGGGAGCTGGGAAAGGGGCTCAGCCTGGAGAAAAGGAGGCTCAGGGGGGACCTTGTGGCTCTGCACAACTCCCTGACAGGAGGATAGAGCCAGAGCCATGTAGGAATTGATCTTCCAAGTAAAGAGGTAACACTTGCTACCTGTTAATATTTATATGTTATTATTTGCTATTGTATTTAATTGTTAGGCCTAAAATTTCATAGTGGGTGAAAATGGTGATGGGGTTTGTGATACTTAAAACTAAAAGTGAGAAAGCAGTAGAATGAAGATTGTAATTCTCAAGAAACCTGATTAATGTTAGGGGCTCAGCAGGGCAGCTCCCATGGGAAGTGTGCAACCTCTACTGAGTGGCACTGTGCTCCTTTTGAGATTGAAGATCACAGGTTATAAAAGTAACCATTTGGGAAGCTCAACAGAGGCAACCAAAAAGTTGGTTTCGTATGTTGGTTTTGTATGTCACCTTCTCTCAAGCTATGTTCCTAATAATTTCCCAGGCCATGAGCAGCCACACCTTCCACTATCCCAGGTTGCTCCAAGCCCCAATATCCAGCCTGGCCTTGGACACTTCCAGGGATCCAGGGGCAGCCACAGCTTCTCTGGGCACCCTGTGCCAGGGCCTGCCCACCCTCCCAGGGAACAATTCCTTCCCAATATCCCATCTATCCCTGCCCTCTGGCAGTGGGAAGCCATTCCCTGTGTCCTGTCCCTCCATCCTTTGTCCCAAGTCCCTCTCCAGCTCTCCTGGAGCTCCTTTAGGCCCTGGAAGGGGCTCTGAGGTCTTTCCCTCACCTTCTCTTCTCCAGGCTGAACAATCCCAGCTCTCCCCTCCCATCTCCAGAGCAGAGGGGCTCCAGCCCTTGGAGAATCTCCCTGGCTCCTAACACACTGCACCACAGACTTGTACTTCTTCAGCTCTTAGTCCACCCCCTCTCTGCAGGGTTATTGATCCTAGAAATCACTCCCCTCTATTTGTGTCCCTGCTGGGGGACAGGTGAGCACCCAGACTTGCAGGGATTAGGGGTGAAATCCCCACACAGCACCTTCAGCATCATCTCATCCCTGCCTCCTGCCCATCCCACTCCTCTGGGCAAAGCAGGAAGCTGCGCCAGGGGTGACAGCCGTAAATGGGGTTTGTCCATAATCCACAGAGGGAGCCCAGAAGTGCCACCAGTCCCCTGTGAGGGCCAGCAGTTGTGACACAGAACCGTGGTCACTGTTGTGCTGGAGCAGCATGTGCTGATGTTCCTAGGCAGAGGTTTCTGCCGCTGGTATCTGTGGCACACCTGGAAGCCACGTTTCCCCTCTGATTTTGGTGTTCCCAGTTATCATCTCTCGGCTGTGGTCTGCACTTGGCCAAGAGTCTTGCTGGTGTGACAGAGCACTATCAGCACACCCTGCCCGGGGTAACCCCTGTGGGGGTGTGAACAACCTGTGCTCTAACCCAAAATATGGGTGGGCTTGTGGTGTCACCTGTCAGGAGGGAAAATCCTGGGGTGGCTGGATGTCTTAGGTTACAATGTAAGATGTGACCAAAAGTATGTATTCTATTGATGCCATGATGATTTTTTGCCTTTTCTTTTATACCCCTTTTATATATCTTTTTGTAGCTTTTGTATTCTTAGTGGTTTTTGCCTACATTCTTAGACTTGTTTGTCAAGCCAGGAGACTCAACATCTTGGAAACTTCGTAGTTCGGGATCAGCGTGCCCCAGACACCAAGGTCCTCTCCAGAACACATTTTGTAAACTAAGATAGAACCAGCCAGGGGAAGGCTCCTTGGGGAGCGGGGTCTCATTCGAGCCTCTCATTGGGGAATCTTTGATAGATTTGCTAATTAGTAAAACCTAGAATGATATACCAGATCTTTTGTGGGGGTGCATTGCAGTGTGCATTGAGGTGCATTCCACCTGGATGTGGTGCACCTAAGGATCCTTAAAATAAATACCAAGGTAAAATCCCTTTTTCCCTTCTAACCATGTTTGACTCTCGATTTTAAGACCAGGAAAGGGCATCACTATCACCATCTTCTCAAGCTGTTAAAGCCGGTGGGGCAGTGTTCCCTATCTCCTTCATGACACATCCCTGATAACTCCCTCTGGGGGCATCTTCTGTTAATGGGCCATCCAGCCTCACTGCATGACTCCTAAAATTACATCATCCCATTGTGAGATGCTCTGCCCAGGGGAAGGAACCAAGCATTCCTACCTGGATATTATCTGAGGTTTGGAACACCACAGGCAGCTTTTCCTAGTGGATTCCCAGAGGACAAGAGTTACATAACCACTTACTGGACCTTCAGAGGAGGACCAGACCCTTCTACAGGATCACTGCTTCAACAGAACCACATCCATCACTTCAGGAGAACTGCAGCCACCATTTAATGGGACTGCTACCGCCACCCTGACCAACAGGGTGTCAGGTTGTATCCTGACTCTGCCAGTTTAAGCCAGTGTTTCTGTATTATTGCCTTTATCTTAATTTTCCTATTAAATTGTAATTCTGACCTGGGATCTCCCACTGGTTTGCTTTCAAACTAGTACACTGGAGAGGCAGGAGCAAGCTGCTGGAGGTACATGCCCTGTTCTGTGCGGGAGCTGAAGTATTTATTATTTGACCCTAATATCTGGAGATTTTGGAGGCTGCAGTTTCAGCCCTTTGCTGCTGCAGGCTGTGGAAGGTCCTCTGAGCAGCCTGGGATAGTGGAAGGTGTCCCTGCCCATGGCGGGGTCTGGATGGTCTTTGAGGTCCTTTCCAACCCAAACCATTCTGTGATTCTATGATCTGTGAAAACCTGAACCTGAATGTGTAACATATCCTGCACTGCAAACAGTGCTGTTTCCTTATAGTAACTCAAGAGTAGAAGACTTGTAAGCAGAATTAAAATACTCTCTTTTATTTCCATGTCCCCATCACTGCTCCAAGCCCTTGATGTGTGAGAGGGAAAAGCTTTTTGAGATAACTTTATATTCGTATATATAAGGAAAAAAATCTTCCCTGTGAGGGTAGTGAGGCCCTGGCACAGGTTGCCCAGAGAAGCTGATGCTGCCCCATCCCTGGAAGTGTCTAAGAACAGGGTTTGGAGCAACCTGGGATAGTGGAAGGTGTTCCTGCCCATGGCAGGGGATTGGAACAAGATGATCTTTAATGTCCCGTGCCACCCAAGCCATTCTGCGAGTCTATGAATAAAAGTATTTTTCCTCCCTTGTGATGATTCACGTTTGGTGGCCTCTTTTAGATTAAATTTTTTAGTGAACTTCAGCTCAACACAAGTTCAGTTGCAGGAAATTCCAGGTCAAAGAGGGAATCCCTGAAGTTACAAGCTGCTGAAGATACAAGAAGTGAGTGGAAAGTGGTGGTGGGAGTTCATAACCCGGTATTTGGCGTGATAACGTCATTGCTTCATCGCACGTAACCGTTTCCACTCAACCCCATTCCTGCACAATCCAACCCATTTTCATGGTAGGGCCCTTTCCTTTCATGGCGAGCACTCAGGGGGAAAAAAAGCAGGTCAGCTTCTGGGCTAAAAAAGCGGGTTTCTGGTAATTTTACCCTCTCTTGCTCTTCCACGCTTCGTGTCTCATCTCAGTAGACGTGCTGGTGAATATATGGGACAGTCAGAATAGGAACATGTGTCACAGCACTGGTGTTGCCTCAGGTGAACTTGGTTACCTGAAATGTGACAAATGTACATGAGGAGAGTCGCTGGGCTCTGAGCTGTCGGTTGAACCAGACCACAGAGTCATCACAACATCCTGCAGTGATGTAAAGCATCGGTCGATGGAGATTTCTGCTGGTGTGGTTTGAGAGAGGTGACAGCAGCAACCAGATCGGTCCTTTATTGTTGGAAAGCTTTATGAATTTGTGAGAGGTTTCTGATTTTTCACAGAACTGAAAATGTCATGAATCTGTTGAGTTCCTGGATGACTGGAGGTGAATTTGTGTGAAAAGTCCTACCTTTCAGTCCTCTGCTTCCAGCTTGGCTACATGGCTTTGGAAAAGGTTTCTCTCAGGGCTTTTCTCCACAAGTAAGCTCTATAAAGTGGTTATATGGGAGATTTTTTCTGCCATAAAAATAGCTCTTACCCCCAAAGAGACCTGCTGGTGCTCCAGGGGAAACAGCACATGCACTGTTCTTTCTCCTCCAGTTGGTGGCTGGTCCTTTCTGGATCACAGGATGCAGAATCCTGTTTCCAATTCTATTTTCATGCCTCTCTCCTGTTAGTTATTAAACGAGGATTGTGTGATTGAGAGGGATTAAAGCTTCCATGAACACAAAGGAGCAGGACCAGGTGGAGGAATTCGAAGGAAGCTCCTGACCCAGCTCTTTCAGGGTTGTCTGAGGAGGATGGTTAACCCAAGCCCACATGGGAGTCCCACCAAAGTCAGTGGGAGAGGCTTTCCTTGTATCACCTTGCTGGCTACAGCACCATGGGACTCATTAGAGTGTTTTGGGATTGTGCGAGACTTATGGGGTGTACAGGAGCTGGAGCAAAGCTGGGCAAAGGAAAGGATAAGGTGGATCAGTAAGACACAGTGTGTGTGGGAGTGCTAAAGACGTGGAGATGGACTAGCTCCAGATTATGCCATAAATCTGGGCCCCTCCTGGTGCTCCAGCCCCTTCCCCAGCTCCATTCCCCACCACGTGTATCCAAGGAATCCATCCAGGAGAAATGCTGCTCCAAGGTCCACCCGCAGTGTACAGCTCAGGCAGGGACTGGGAGTCAAAGCTGAGCTGGAATGGGGCTCCTGGTGATGGTGGTCAAGGCCAGTGAAGGTGGTCAGGGCCCCTACAGGGCGTGTATGAGTTTTCAGGATTCTGCACAACGTGCCACCCCAGTGGGGAAGGCATCCCAGCTCCTGGTGCCCTCAGATCCCCTAGAAGGAGCTCCCCATGGCACCTGTTCTTCCCCTGCCCAGTCCCTGCAGGACACAGGGATCCCTGAGATGTGGTGGGCGTGGATTGTGCAGTTGAAGGGAGGTTAAATGGTGAAGTTCCATGTCCTGCCCTTGTTTTGAAACCCTTGTTGGGTGCTTGACTTTGCAGTTGGCTGATCTCTGCTGTTGGGTTTGTTTGAGGCACGTGGAAGCACATCCACACGTGTTTGTGGTGAAAGAACGCTATGATTAGAAAGAGGGGGTGGGAAGGAGTAAAAAAAAACAACTGCCTGAACAGTTTGGGGTTTTTTCTCTTTTTCTTTCCTTATCTCTTGATCTGCTTGAATAAATGGTACTGGCTGATTTGGGATGCTGGTAGTAGCATCTGCCCTTCCCTTTTTTGGAGGTAGGTGGGAGGAAGTGGGCTAAAAATTGCAATATCAGCTCTTAACCTTGGGTCAGGTAAGCCAGCTGTGCTGCAATGGAAAGGGTGGCAGGGCCTGAGCTTTGCTATAAAATGGAGAGCTCGACTGGCTCTGAGACACAAGCAGGGTTGAAAGGGTCTCCGAGAAGGAGAACTCTCGTGTCCTGTCGCCCTGACATCCACCCAAAGCAGCAGGGAGGTTACCATGGCTTTCACCAGCTCTGCTGGGGTGAGTACTTAAGTTCAATATACAGGATAACATGTATTTGCTACAACAGAGAAAGCAGAATGCAGATTCCCTGATTTGTACAACAAACCCTTTTGGTCTGGCTGGGAGCTGACTGGGATGCTGGGTGCGTCTGATGCAGCTGCTTGGTCATTGAGTGACGAGGGTGTGGTGGACTATCCATTATTTATTTATCTCTTGTTCATCAGCACTGCTGATGTGGCACTGGCAGAGCCCTTTTTGCAGACAACATGTTATCAAAATTGTTGAAATTTCACTGTGGATATCTATGCATTTGAATTTCAACCTGGGTAGCATTTGCGGCGCTGTCAGCTCCTGTGATTTCCTTAAAAACCCTGCATTTATTTTGTCTTCTTCTTAGCAGCTGGGCTTGACAACCCTTGTGGTTCCCTTTCTGTTTAGGATATTCTGTGACTCTATTATTTAGTAAAACTGCCTACTGGAAATGGCTCAAGAACCCCAGATTTTCTTGGGAAAAGGGTTATTTCCAGCAGATGGCTGTGGGTGGCCGGTTTTTATGGCCCTGAGGAAGCTGCGGCTGGGCAAGGTTTTAAGCTTAGGCACAGAGTCAGCTGAGTCCTTACCCCAGTTTTTAGATGGTAAGACTGTGCCGTGTGACTGCAGAGCAGGATCTTCATAGCTTGTAGGAGAGATGCTCTTCTTAGTGCAGAATCAAAGGTGAATCAGAATTTAAATCGGGGTTTAGCATCTGTTATGATGAGTTTTATTAGCACCATCGTGCTATTTGCTCATCTTGGCCCATTTCACGCAAATATAAGTATGAAGATGGTCCATTGATGGTCCAGTCTAACCAAGACTTGGCTCTTTCTGCTCTCTCTTTCCTGACTGGGCAGAATTAACGACACCTTTCTCTCTCCCAGTTCAGATCACTGGTTCTGGTGCTGGTTTTAGCCCTTGCTGTGAGGAGCTCACCCCACAGAAAGGCTGGTGCCTCTGCAAGGCTGAGTGAAGGTTGCCTGAACCGAAAGGATCCCAAATTCCCCACAACGGTGAAAGTTGACATTCGTATCAGCAGCTCAGACCCTGCCTTTAGGGTAGTCCATGATGTCAGGAACCGGTCTCTCGCTCCTTGGGATTACAGGTAACTGCTCAGTTGTTCTCTAAATTGTGAGGGCGGTGTCACAGATGGTTTTTTGTGGTGGTTCATTCTCAGTTTATGCCCAGAGTCCCATGAGTATTGCAAACACTTCTTGACACAGGCTGACTTTTGGTGTTGGGTGAGATTTCTCCAAGAGAAACTGTTTGCAGTGCAAAGGGGTATTGTTGGAATGGTTTCTAATCATCTTGTCACTTTATCAATCACAGAATCATTTAGGTTGGAAAAGCTCTCGAAGGTCATTGAGCCCAACCATTCCCCCAGCACTGCCAAGGCCACCACTGACCCATGTCCCCAAGTGCCACATTTGCATGGCCTTTAAACCCCTCCAGGGATGGTGATTCTACCACCTCCCTGAGCAGCAGGCCTTAACAACCCTTTCCATTAAGAACTTTTTCTTAATATCCAATCTAAACCTCCCCTGGTGCAACTTGAGGCCATTTCTTCTTGTCTCTTGCTCCCTGGGAGCAGAGCCCGACCCTGCCCCAGCTGCCCCCTCCTGTCAGGGAGTTGTGCAGAGCCAGAGGGTTCCCCCTGAGCCTCCTTTTCTTCAGGCTGAGCCCCTTTCCCAGCTCACTCAGCCTCTCCTGGTGCTCCAGACCCTTCCCGAACTCTTCTGAGCAGCTTTCCAGTCCCTCTACCCCAAGCCTGTAGCACTGCATGGGGTGGAAATAATGATGAAATTAATTATTCCTCTAGGAAAAGAGTGATGGGAGTACCTTGTAATTTCACATTTTCCTAACAGAAAGAAACTTCCAAATGCTGAAATTAAAACCAAATGAAAATTAGTAGGCCAGTAGTGGGTTCTGTATTATTTAACCCAGCTCCACTCCATTCATCAGCTCCTAAAGAATGATACAGCAATATTACCCTGCCAGTGCTGATTCCATTCCTAGGAAATTATTGTGAAAATGCTGAGGACAGGGAAATCCTTTGTGTTGCATCGTGAGGATGCACAGGTAAATAGGGTGATGGAGATATAACAAGAATCCTGCCAAGCCACGCTGTCCAAGTGCATAAATCAGTCTCGTGTCCCCATCCCCAGCCTGGATGAGGATCCCAACCGCTTCCCGCGGGTGATCGCCGACGCGCGGTGCCGCCTGTCCGGCTGCGTGAGCCCCCTGGGGCAGGAGGACCACAGCCTCAACTCCGTGCCCATCAAGCAGGAGATCCTGGTGCTGCGGCGGGAGCTGCGCGGCTGCCTCCCCTCCTACCGCCTGGAGAAGAAGGTCATCACCGTGGGCTGCACCTGTGTCACTCCGGTCATCCAGCACCAGTCCTAGGAGGAATGGCTTAGGGAAGGCAACGTTGGGAAGAGGAAAGTGTCTCCCATAAACATCCCGCTGGTGACAACCCACAGCCGCCCGCCTCGCGTCCCAGGAATTCAACACACCATTCCCCTTCCAAATCTGAGCAAACTGTCTCCTGAAAGTCGTGATTCTTGCTGTTGTTCATTCGTGGATTTTCGGATGGGAATCACCGGTAGCTGGGTGATGGAGGGGAGGAAGAGTTCTGTTTGTGACCCCAGACAGTGAGAGGATAAAGCAGTGCTTTTTGAAATTTATTTTTCATTCTGGTTTATATCAGTTTCGGTGAATCAAATTAATTATAGTTTCCAAAGTTGTCCTTGGCAGTAAATTGCCCTAATTGAATACTAATTGGATTGAATACATGCCCACCAGCACTGCCACAAAAAATTCCTCCTCTCTCCCTCCCTCTCTTCCTCCCTCCCTCCCTCCCTTCCTCATCCCTATCCCCTTCTCCTTCTCTGGTCATCCCTGCTCACTGGAATATTACTGGTGTCAGTGAGGCATTGGTGCCACCAGGCCGGGTTGTCACCACACTCTGGGTTTGTGTCACTGCTTCTCTATGGGAACAGTGACTGATTTATTGCAGAACATTTTGGGAGATAATTGAGTCCACTTTTTGAGCGTTAAAATGGTAAAGACCCAACAGATATCTATATTTCTATTTATGTCTTCTATTTATGGCTGTATTTATGGCTCTGTGTGTGCTCAGAGTGTAAAAAAGATTGATAAATTTAATCTGTATTTATTAAATAACTTATCTGCTGAATAAAAATAATATTTTATTTTAAAAGATTTTTTTAATGATAGCTCAGAACAACAACAGACACAGAGAATGGGTTTGTGCTGCAGTAACACTGAGAGATTTTGGCACAGATCGGGCGTTTTCCGGTGCAGTGAGATGAGTAAGAGGGAGCAGAAGAGAACTTGCAGCCTAAACAGATGAAAAGATGCAAACAAGAGGCTGAAAGCAGTGAAGGGACGTTCTGCAGGCAGTAGTGGCAACAGAACAAGGTTCTCTAGACCTTTGGGGTGGTCTCTAGGGATGGTGGGAAAAAAGACGGGAGATATCACATTGCAGGGCTGCAGCGGGAATTCGGGATGGTTCACGAGAGCTGGGAAAGGCCTGTCCTGTCCTCTTCCAGGCAAGGTAACATCCCTATTAGCAACCTTCTCCTCCCCTAGCTGAATAGCTGGCTGAGCAGGAATGCAGGGAGATGTGAGATGGCTTCATCTCACTGCTCCTGAGCCAGGTAATTCACAGGTGCTGGGATTAAAGTGGTGGATGAGGATCCCTCCCCATCAAGGAGCCAGGAGCTGTACCTGCAGGGTGTGGTTTCCTGCTGAGCTGAGCTGTCCTGCCTTAGGAAAGGAGGAATTGCCCTTTCCCTGCCTTCCCTGCACAAGGAGAACAGCCTGGCACAGCTCACTGTTCAGGAGCTGGACTGGATGATCCCTGTGTGTCCCTCAGGATGTTCCATGATTCTATAGCTATTTACTGTTTTATGAAATTACCACAATGTTGCTTTTTTTGACATTGCTCCTTTTTCATCCAGAGCTGGGCCAGGCTCTCAGACCTCTGGCTTTGGTTTCTGGTGGGGGAGGTTTTAAGCCTGTATTTCCTTTTTCATTTAAATCAGGACAAACCTGTGCAAGCATTCTCGTATTTCATTTTGACTGCACAGAAACCACTTTAAGTTAGATCCACCTGGCACAGGTGGACCCTGGGTTTCCTCCCCAGCGTGGGCCAGGGGATTGTTGGGTCTAAATGACTCAAGGCCAGGTTGGACGGGGCTTTGGGCCACCTGGGATAGTGGAAGGTGTCCCTGCCCATGGCAGGGGGTGGAATGAGATACTCTTTGAGTTCCCTTGCAACCCAAACCATTCCATGATTCTGTGATTCTATGATTCTGTGATGACTCCTCTAGTGCTTTTTGTTGAGTCAGGTGTGTTCTGTGCCCCGTGGGACACTGGGAGCCACTTCAACAATCCGTGGGTCCCCTTCTCATTCAGTTGCAAGCATCTGCACTCATTTGTGGCAGCAACTGTTTCGTTATGACCACCGAGCTCTTCATGTGGTGCGGAGCAAGCCCAGGGAGGCCTCTCCTGTTTTCCTCTTACAGTAACCACTGACCAGGAAATCGCAACCTGCTTCTTACTCCTGACCTACTTCTCTCCACAAACCTGCCTTGTGGGGCTGCCCTCACTTGTTTCTCAGGGAGAAAACTGCCCTGTGTCTCTCCTCTCAGTCACAATTAGTTTGACAGTGGGTTCATGGCAGCGTACGCCCTGTGCTGGTGCTCGTAAACACCCACCAGCTTACCCTAAGAGTGCTCCTAACTGGATGGATAACGAAGTAGCTAATTAGGAAAATACACAGGTGGCTAATTAAGGAAGGCTCACCCATGGGTCATGAGGTTTTGCAGGCAGAGCTCTCAGCTGCAAACCACACACCACTCGGGGAGGCATTGCTTGTACCTGGGGTTTGTTTCCTTCTAAAGGCATCGTTCTTAGAGTGCAGCTGCTTGTAAATACAAGCCTGGTTATTTTTTTGTGTGCTGGCTTTCGCTGCCAGCAGTCTATTAATTTGGGGGTTGGAATTAGATGATCTTTAAAGTCCCTTCTAACATAAACCATCCTGTGATTCTGTGAATCAGAGACCACGACAAACAAATTTATGCTTCTTGTAAAGAGCACAGTCATATCACCACCGAGAGCAAGAGGAGCTCACAGCCTTTGCTAAAGGCTTTGCTTAGTTTGTTCCCTTTGCAGCAATGGACCCAGATCCTGGGTGCCCAGCTGGGCATCTCTGGCTCTGAAATGTGGCTTGGAGCAGCCTCCAGGGACTGGGTTGTTTTTCCAGGAGGAGAAGACACAGCTGGAGGTGCAGCAGCAGTGCCACAGTGTCTTCCTGTAACCTGCTGGGCTAAGCAGCCTCCAGTCACAGGTTGGTATCTGAGCCTCGTGGCCTCTCCTATTCCTTTTCTCTTCTGATTTCCTCTCAGTAGCCTCCTACCTTTGTTCCTTGCTCACTGCTCCCCTTGGCTGCGTGTTCTGGCAGCTGATCCTGTTGTAGCAGCTCCCACGGGACATTGGATGGAGCACAGTTCAGACCCCTCCTTACATTACCATGGGCTGGGGGGCACAGCAGTGATGTCAGCAAAGGCAGATGCCTCCTCCCAGACCTGTGCTGTGACCTGTGAACGTGTTGGCCAGAAAGTATCTCAGGCCTCTTTGGACCACTGACCACAGGCAGGTGCTCCTGGGAGTGTTAAAAGGGACTGAGGGCCCCAGAAGACTTTTCCACAAAAACCATTGCTTTGGAAAGTGTGCGAAATTAAATGCATAAAGAGTGCAAAGGTTGCAAGCCAAAAGGTTGAAAAAACCCAAGAATTATCTGTGTTTGGTAAGCCAGAGGGTTAATGGGTGGAAAGACCAGAAGCTGACATGGTTTACTGGGAGTTTGACATTACAGGCAAAATTTTAAGGTACTGAGCAATTTTCTGATCAGTCCAG
This sequence comes from Ifrita kowaldi, assembly GCA_013398055.1. Lineage (NCBI taxonomy): Eukaryota > Metazoa > Chordata > Aves > Passeriformes > Cinclosomatidae > Ifrita > Ifrita kowaldi. Next base: position 33,380 of record VZRS01004830.1, read on the forward strand.
GAATTTTCTGGAAGAGCAATTTTCTGGTCAGTCCAGTGGGGATCTGTGGGTTGGTGCCAACATGATGGCCATAGATGATGGGGTGAGTTTCTGCATCAGCTGCAGGTTCTGGATATGGGCCGAGAGACCAGACAGAAACCTGCTCCCATGTCACCATCACCTCCAAAACAGGAGACTTGCCTAGATCTTCCCTCTGAGGGTGGTGAGGCACTGGCAGAAGAAGCTGTGGCTGTTTCATCCCTGGAAGTGTCCAAGGCGAGGTTGGATGTGGCTTGGAGCAACCTGGGATAGAGGAAGGTGTCCCTGCCCATGGCAGGAGGTTGGAACGGGATGATCTTTAATGTCTTTTCCAACCCAAACCATTCTATAACACCACAATCTCCTTTTGTCTCCAACACCTTCTTCCTTTCACTTCTTTGGTATAATTTTTAACCTTGTGCTCAAGAAGAATGAGTGGGCTGATTCTGCATTTTCTACAGCACTGTTTCAAGGCAATGGCAAAAAAAATCCCAAACCTGCTTAAAATGTCTGTGATCGTCTGGTACCGCTTGGCAGAGCCAGAGCTGTTGGTGGGGATGGGACTTGTGCTGGCGCTGGATATCAGGAGCTGAGAAGATGCCAGCACCAGACACAAACTGCACTTTCTGCCTCTGCTGCTCACAAAGAGGAGTTCCAGGAGCTGGGCTTTGATGATTGTTGTGGGTCCCTTCCAAGTCAGGGTATTCTAGGATTAAAAACATTTTTCATATTTCTAGTTATTCCTCGTGCTTCCAGGGCTAGACGGTGGGAGCAGCTTCAGGTCCTCAGCTCTTCAGAGAAATCCCTTCTTGCTTTTGGCGTAACTTTTTATTTATTCTTCCTCCAGAAAAGTTGCTCAGCTTTTCTACCTTTTTCTATAGTTTTAACAAAACATTAAAAATATGTTTGATGCTCTTTGGGGCTTACGGACTGGCAGAATACTGTTTTCTGGGCACAGCTTTCTATGAGTGAGTAAAATCAGTACAAACCATCATGTTTTGTGTTTTATCTGCATTCTTAGTAAGCACAATATATTTGTATCATGATCAAGGTTCCCTGTTCTGGTAAATGAACAGATATGGTTTATCTCTTCTCTAACCTGACCCCATAATTTTTCAGGGTGGCTTTTTATTTCAGACTTCTGAAACTTGTGTTCTTGGCCTTGTTACAGCTGAATCTGCAGCACTTTTTACAAGCATCTGGTTTCTATCCAGATTGCTTTGATAAGTGACAATGATGAGCATGATTATCTGCAAAAATCTGATCTCGAACTTCCCTTTCTGGTGGGTTTTATTCACAGGTTCCCAAAACACTGCTGCTCAGATTCCGCAAACTGACATGAAATTGAGATGGGGAGCAGTGCTGGACTGGAAACTTTTATGTTGGAGAGGGTTTTGCAGCAATTCCACCCCCCTCCGTCCGATGAAAATATCATTTAAGAGCATCAAATTAGCAGAAATTTGCACTGAAACTCTTGAAAACAAGGAGGAACAATCTTTAGCTGTTGAGCCTCAAACTGATGAGAGCTGTGCATGGGTGCAAGAGGAGCTCTGCTCTTTTTGGTCTCTCATTGTGATCATTATTGATTGTAGAAAAATAAGGATACTGATGAGGTGACCCTTGTCGGGGTGCATTGGTTTGGGATTATTCTGCACCTTCCCAAGTGAACACAGCAGTGTGAAGGGAAATCTCTTGGCTCATGGTGCCAGGAGTTAGGAGAGAACTTGCAGCAGGAAAGAAAACAGTCCTCTGGCCCCATTAATCTGAGTGATAAATTAACCTATTAAACGCTTCTGCAGGAGCATTAAGAACACCCAGGCAGCCTGTGGGTGTTAGCACAAAGTTGTCCAAATAAATAAAAGTTGGTTCTGTCCTAAGGCACAGATTTAGCTGGGTTGGTAAATGGTTGAACAAAAACCATCCTGGTGGAAGGGAGACTGGAGTATCTTCACTAAGGCCGCGTTGGATGGGGCTTGGAGCAACCTGGGGAAGTGGAAAGCGTTCCTGCCCATGGCACGGGGCTGGAACTAAATGACCTTTAAGGTCCTTCCAACCCAAACTATTCCATTATGATGATGCTGATCTCTGAAGTCTGTCAGCAGAAAACTTTTGGCTTTTCAACTCTCTGGCTGTGTCATCTCCTTCTGACCTGGTTCTGAGTTTTTCCACCTCAGCATAGCTCTCAGCATTTTCCAGTCCCCACTATACATGTGCCAACTCCAGCTAGTGGCACGTGACTTCCAGGGAAGAAGGGGTTAGACTCTGGGTGATTTTAACTGCTAGAAGTTACTTGGGCTAATTGCAGACAATTTGACAAAACTCCTTCAAGAGAGGTAGGACAGTGAGAGATTATCTAAATGACAAGGAAGTCAGTTCTGTTTCAATCTTTCTGGACTGATATTTATACAAATCTTTGAAAACCTCGAAGGATGAGCATTCCTTGATGGTTTTTGGTTTTGGTGTTTTTTGGTTTTTTTTTTTTGGAAGCCTGTTCGCATGCTTAATACTTGTGGGACAGCCAGCTGAGTTAAATTTCAGGACCTGCAGGAGAAGAAAGGGGCTTCCTTAAGGAAGAATAACAGAGATAAGGAGATAAGATCAGAAACTAGCTAAATTCGGATCATACACAATCCTAGATTCCTAAGTTTGGGCAAAGCTTTATCAAAGTTTGAAGGTAACTAAAGGTGTGGGCAGGAGTTCATTGTTGTGATTGCAGGTACTGTGATCAGTTTGAGTTAATCAGTGTTTCCTTGGTCCACTGCTTATCTGCCAGGTCAAGGAATGGTGTGGCTGTGCCGTGGGTTTAGCTTACAGGCTGACCCACCTGAAGTAGGTTAGGGAGGGTTTGGGTTTTCACTGGAACAGCTGGAGGGAATAACCCCAGTAGCAAAAGTTGGGATGGTCACAGCTGGATCTGGAGAAGATGCTTTCACCTGAGAGGACCCTCCCTCTCAATACGGACTCTCAGCCCCGAGCTCTGCACCTCTACAAGTTCCGTATTTGCTGTTGCATTTGCCAGTGGCGCTTTGCCAGCGCCTGAGCAGGGCCACACCTCCCCGAGACAGCACCAAACAAAGCATCCTCATCTTCACCAGCCAGCCTTGCCCTCTGAAACACGGAACGTGTTCATTGGAGCACTTTTAACCCAAGTGTGCTTTAAATAAACCCACCTGCTGTGCCAGACACCCACTCACGCAAACCCCATCCGACCGCAGCTGAAGTGCTGTGTCAGGGTGCTCCACATTTGAAGCGCTGAAAACGTACTGGAAGGACACGAACACAGAGAAAATTACGATTGCAATCAGCAAGGCGTGGTTAATTGCTTCAGTCGCCCACTTGACTCCCGTGAGCTTCCCCAGGTGTACCCAGGTGGTGTCTCTGCTCCACAGAAAATGGGCTGAAACGGGCTGGGCTGAGAGTCACAGATAATGTTGGAGCAAAGTTAAAGCTCAGCAGTGGAAACGCAGTCGCTGTTTTAGGACAGGGAGCTTCTTGGAGTTTCTTTCCCCCCAAAGAAGTATTCAGAGGGTTGTGTTGAACCCATCTTTAAAAATCCTTTTCCAGTTGGATAATTAGGTGGATAGCTGGGTAGTTACCCAGTAGAAATTTTTTTTGCTTGTCTGTCCTTAACGTGAATCTCTTGGGTGTCACTTTATAAATTATTTTCCTCCAGCTATTTTAGCTTCTCTATTGGTAAAATGGTGTTTTCCCTAATTTTTTTCATGGGGTTTACATTCTACTGCTGCAGAGGTAGATGTTACCAAGAGAATTTGAGACTTTAGCATCACGTAAATCTCTTTATGGTCATGATTAAGTGATTTCTTGCCTTATCAAGAAGACTCCTTTAGAAAGAAAGGAGAATACCAAAGAGTTTTTCCACTTTTTTTTTATTACACAAAGATAAATAAACATTACCTTAATAGTTAAAAAATATATATTAGGATAATACATTATTACCATTTTTTCCACCAGCATAAATAGATTTATATAAATAGACATTTCAAAGTGTAAACTAAAGATAGGTAGAGTTCCCATTACTTTTCAGCCCAGCACACGGAGGTGTCAGGATTCTGAATTTGCGGAGTTCAAGATTTTTGGGGGAAAACCTTAAATTTTTTAACCAAGATGCCTAATTTTCAGTACATTCTGATGTATTCTAGCTAATTTTTATGGCTTGATTCAGCTTTTTGGGGGCTGGATCAGGTTCTTTCATTTCCACGCAAGGAAACCCTCCGTAGTTCCTTGCTCTTGCACCTCCAGCTCCCTTCAGGCGTGGTGCTGGATCAAGGGGGTGACGCACGTGCAGCCCACGGTGATTATTTTCTTCTCCAGCCTGTAGGATTGCTGGCAGCCCTTCTGCTCCCTGCGGAGGACCAGGATCTCCTGCATGATGGGGACAGAGTTGAGGCTGTGGTCCAGCTGCCCCTCCGGATTCACGCACCGCGAGTGGCGGCACTCGGCGTCCGCGATCAGCCGGGGGAAGCGGTCGTGGTCCTCGTCGATCCTGGGGGTCGGCAGGAAAGGGAATATTTGAATCCAAAGGCACGATAGTCTGGATGGCTATGGGCTCCCAGCTCGGGAACCTGTGCGTCCTGGGGTATATTGCCTATGGAGGGACAGCAGATTCTCCAAAACTCCAGGTTTTTCAGAAATAAAATGTAAGTAACTAAATACTGGGTGTTTTTAAATGCGTGGCTGCATGCAACTACCTTTGCAAAGGACTTGCTTCAAGCAGGCACTGACTTTGAAAGACTGATCAGAAACGATGTGAGCTTCCCAAAAGACCCCAAAGCCTTCAGTTCTTCCCCAAAATGTGAAATGTCTGTGTTATTAAGCCACCATTGAATTTGGTGCAATATTAACCTTCTGAGGTATTTTTTAATGATGCTTCAGGTAAAGAATGCTTTTGAAGATCAAGCTTGCCCCAGTATACAAATGAATTAAATAAATTATAGAAGTCATTTGCTTTTCCTTCTGTATATTGCCTAGGCTAGGTGTTTGTTTTGTGCTGCTTTCTGTACTGGTTCTCTTTCAAAGAGGATTGTAGAGACTGTGGATACCCTCATATTTCCAAAATCCCTCAACTGTGAAGCACTGAAAATAGAGACGAAAGCATTTTTCTTGGCCAGGGCATCCAGTGTTTTTCCAGGCCATAGGAACAGGGATCATACCTGTAATCCCACGGAGCCAGAGAGCGGCTGCTCACATCCGGACTGGCTTTGGTGTCCTGGTTTGTGTTGCTGATGCTGAGGTTGACTCTCACAGTTTGGGGGAATTTTGAGTCTTTTTGGGTCAGGCATCCAGCAGATGCTTGCTTGAAGATGTTCTCCGACTTGAGCCCAGGCTTGATCACCCTCCCATGGGCAGGAATGCTCGCTGACAGCATGGCCAGCAGCATGAGGAGCAGGGGTCTGAGCTGGAGAAAATTGGTACATTTAGGGCACAAGACAGGTGTGAAATTCATCCACAGTCAGCCTAACTGGTAGTTAAAGCCTATACTGCAGGCTGGAATAATTCTGGGAAAATGTGCTGTATGTCACATTAATGCTCTCATTAACTGATTCTCACAATGCTGACAGGTATAGTATACACCCAGTTGTAATTTAGCAATTAAAAAATGTTAAATTTTAGAAAATAATATAATACAGAAGATAGCAGAAAGGATATAACAAGAAGAAGAACACTCTGAGGTTGAGTTTTCAGTGTATTTCTTGCCTCAGAGAATGCTCTGGTAGCCCATGTCACTAATGTGCAGTCTCATTGCTGCCCCATGAGCATTCTCATATTTTAGTTATTTTTAATTATTAATGATTTAAACAAGCCTTTTAAAGGTGGGTGCAGATCCCTACTCGATCTCTTAGAATTTAAATCTTAAATTAAATCTCTGTTGCACAGGGAGGAAAATAAACCCAGAATTCAAGTTCTTACCAGAGAAGCGCAAAGAGTTGGAGACATCTTCCTTCCCTTACTGCTTCTGATGCTTGTGCTGGGCTCTGCTGAGCTGAACGTGTCTGGGTGCATCTGATGCTGGATCTTTTATAAGGGTTTCTGGGCTGTGCTAAGTAATTTGGAGTAGGTGTTTTTTTCCCCAACCTTCACTGTGGTTCTGACCATAACCTAAATTAAGACGTGTGTGTATATAGGTTCCGTTAACACAGGTGACATACAGGATATATCCTCGATCTGTAGATGCATTCCTTCAGCCATGTCACTGAAACGCCAAGAAAACCCAGATGATTTTAGGAAACCACAAACAATACAAATTCGTGGGTGCAAAGTATTCAATTTTAAATCGGGATGCTGTAAGTGTCACTGGCACAGGTTTGGATCTGTTCGCTCCTAGGTCGGTCTGATGTCTTCTCATCCCAAATTTGACAGATGTTGGACAGCTGGCCACCATTGAATTGCTCTCATATTTTTCCCATGGGCTGTAATTTGTCTTGATGTCTAAGGAGCAATGTCCCTGCCCAAGCTCAATTCTTCTCTGAATTGGGCTGTTTTTATTCATGGTTAAACCTCAGGTGTGATATCTCAGTGTTGACCAGAATGCTTGGCCATAGTGAGTTCCCGAAAGTCACTCTTTCTCCACATAGGAAAAAGAAATGAGTGAGCTTTGTTTTGAGCTTGCCACTTTTTCATTTTTCTTTCATTTTGCTTCTCTCGTGCTATGAGACACTGTTTTGTTCCTCAGGAAAGGAGTTTGGGAAGTGTGATGGATGTAGTTAAAGTTCCAGTTCCTAAGTTATGGGGAGGACAGAGGGGCTCCAGAGAGACTTTATGAAGGCTGAGAGATACAAAACGACACCCTAGCACAGGTTGCCCAGAGGAGCTGTGGCTGCCCCATCCCTGGAAGTGTCCAAGGCCAGGTTGGATGGGCCTTGGAGCAACCTGGGATAGTGGAAGGTGTCCCTGCCCACGGCAGGGGGTGGGACTGGATAATATTCAAGGTCCCTTCCAACCCAAACCATTCCATGAGTCTAGGATTCTATAACATCGAATCTCTTCTCTGATGTTTCTTTTTTTAGGAAATACTCCCATCGCTTTGCTCTGACAGCGGGTTATGGGTAGCTCAGATGTGCCCTGTAAAGTTTCACTCAGTGTAACAGCCTTGAGCTGCTGATCTGAACTTTTCCCAGGCCTAATTTTGGTGGGTTTTTCCATGAAAATGATGCGGAGAAGGTACAGATTTTTTACATTTGCTAAATATTTATTCTTAAGTCCAAATTTTACTCACCTTGTGCCATCCAAAGGAGGATACAAATAAGGGTAGAATTTAGTTTGCAGTTTCTGGGATACCCATGACCTACATCCGCTTGTTTAAAAGATGCTGATGCTTCAGAAATTAAACGTATATTTCAGTTTCCCTCTTCAAGTTAGAGATGCACAGGTTAAAGGAAACGGTTCCCTCAGAAGGGGTTTTCTCTAATGCCATTTACTGAAAAATCCTTTCAAAGTGGGTCAGTTAAATTGCCAATTTTAGAAGCAAAATACGTTTTCGAAAGCCTGCAAGGTAGCGGAAGGTCAGATTCAACCAGCCTGACCCTAAATTGTCTACCCTAAATGCGTCAGTGGTTTGGGTTACCTAGGTACTTGAAAGGTGAGTAGTTAAGCATTCGAACATGGCTGATCCGCCACAACATTGCAATGGTGAAAAAAAAATTTTCCATGGTTTATATCGCGGTGTAAACGCGTTTGTTGGCAGTTGTCATAGGCAAGATGTGAAGGTCTGAGGAGAACACGTGCGTCTTGAAATGCTTCTACCGGGTCTGAATTATACAAAGGAAACTCTCGCATTTCTGGTTTCAAGATTTTTCCGAGTTCAAAATAATTAGTTTGTAATTTTGAATGCTCTGAAGTGGAAAAAAAAAAAAAAATATGATTTTCCCCATGAGATTAGAGTTTTCCCTGTAGGATTTGTTTTATTCTGACACATAGTTTTCTCTTAGCCAGAGATCTGGAAACTGGGACACTAACAAAGGCTTACTGAAACAAACAAACAAACAAATTAAAGATTACAAAAGCCTTTTGAAATGAAACCTATCCCTTCTCTTGGCTCTGGTGAAAGCTATTTTGCCCAGCTGAGATTCTTCAGGTGCCCAAATCTGAGTGCATTGGCATCGATGACACTTTCTCCCCTCAAAGAGTATCTTAGAATCATAAAATGGTTTGGGTTGGAAGGGACCTCAAAGATCATCCTGTTCCACCCCCTGCCACGGGCAGGGACACCTTCCATTACCCCAGGCTGCTCCAAGCCCCGTCCAGCCTGGCCTTGGACACTTCCAGGGATAGGGCAGCCACAGTGACCATCCAAGTGCTGAAGCTCTGGAGTCCTGACTGAACTTGCTGTAAATTAAAAGAGAACTGGCAGGGAACTCCAAATACTTTACACATTGTTTTAAATCACCATCAGTTTAGTTTATGATATTCCTGTAAAATTTAAAAACTTAAAAAAAATTTAATTTTTCTTTTTTTTTATTTACAAGTAGGGTTTTTTTTTTAATTCACATTTGCTTCTTTTTTTCTTCCTGGAGAGAATGTATTTTCTTCTTTTTGAGTACATATTATAAATATAGCAGCACTCTACCTCCTACAAACAAGTATTGCATGACCCACTCTGCTTTGTGGAGGCAATTTCTAGGGTTAGACTGAGCCTGAGACCAGTGGTGATCTGTGAGAAACTCAGAATTTGACAGGACAAGGCTCTGAGCACTCTGGTTAAACACTGATGTTTAATTTCAGTTCAATTTAATTAAATCATGCTGTGAGTGGATGGTTGGGCCAGACACATTCAGAGGTCCCCTTCAAACTGGTTAAATCCAGAGAAGGGCCAGGAAAATGCTCGGAGGGCTGGAGCACCTCTGCTCTGGAGCCAGGCTGGGAGAGCTGGGGGTGTTCAGCCCTGTGTTGGATCTGGCTGAGCTGGAGTTCATTTTCCCACAGCAGCTCCCCCAGTGCTGGGCTTTCCATTGGGTGCTGGAAACGTGTTGGGAACACCCCAGTGCTTTGGCTACTGCTGGGCAGGGCTGGCACAGCATCAGCTCTGTCTCTCCATTTCCCTCGTCCAGGTACTGGGAGTGGCCAAGATCTTGGGAGGGCACACAACCGAGGTTGCTGACCCGAATTATCCAAAGGGATATTCCATACCTTAGGATGTCAGCTCAGATGAAAGCTAAGAAAAGGTGTAAGGAGGGTGCATTTGTTGTTTACAACGTTTGCCTTCCAGAGAAACTGTTCTGTGTGCTGAAGCCCTGCTTCCCAGGAGGTGGCTGGACATTGCTCACTGATGGGAAGTAGAGAATAAAATTATTGGTTTTACTTTTTGCTTGTGCACAAGCAAACTTTTGCTTTTGCTTTAGTAAACTGTCTTATCTCAACCTATGAACTGTTTCCCATCTTATTTTCTCTCCCCTGTCCAGCTGGAAAGGGAGAGTAATAGAATGGCTTGGAGGGCACTTGGTGTCCAGACGAGATCCATCTACCACAAGCCTGGAGAAGAGAAGGCTCTGGAGAGACTTTAGAGCCCCTTCCAGGGCCTAAAGGGGCTCCAGGAGAGCTGGAGAGGGACTTGGGACAAGGGATGGAGGGACAGGACACAGGGAGTGGCTTCCCACTGCCAGAGGGCAGGGATAGATGGGATATTGGGAAGGAATTGTTCCCTGTGAGGGTGGTGAGGCCCTGGCACAGGTTTCCCAGAGAAGCTGTGGCTGCCCCTGGATCTCTGGAAGAGTCCAAGGCCAGGCTGGACAGGGCTTGGATCAGCCTGGGCTAGTGGAAGGTGTCCCTGCCCATGGCAGGGAGTAGAACGGGATGGTCTTTAAAGGTCCGTTCCAATCCAAGCCATTCCATGATTCTATGAAGTCACTGCACCAATTTCCTACCCCTTGATTTTTACACAGGAGACACAGCAGAAGAGCTAAAGTAATGTTTTTCCTCTATTGAACACCTGTATTTTTCCTCCCCAGCTGCTGCAGTAGAAATGATCATCTCCTACTTCATGCCAAAATTTCCCAAGCACAGCTAATGGAGATCACAGTCACACATGAACTGTGGTCACTGCCAGTGGCTGAAATGTCCTTTGCGTGACTAATATCTAATAGATACTCAGTATCTGGGAAGTCAGCTTCAAGACAATGAGCTGCAAAATGACATTTTAGGAAAGGGACACTTGTGGAGCATTGAGAGGTCAGTGCTATGTGCCCAAAATCCCGCCCTTACTTTGTGCTCCACCACCCACCACGTTCAAACCAAATTAAAACTTGTTTTCCAATTTCAAACTTGTTTTCTCACCAGTATATCCCTGTATCGCAGAGCTTAAACTCAGAGTTGCCAGGCAGGTCTGATAGGGCAGCTTGCAGAAATAAACTAATTTCTACTGCAGCCATTTGCCTGCTCCCAGGTACAATCTGAAAATCTTGACCATTCATTGTGGAATCAAAAGATCATGGAATCATAGAGTAGTTTGGGTTGGAAAGGACCTTTAAATGTCATATAATCCAACAGCCTGCAATGAGCAGCATCTTCCACTACATCAGCTTGTTCAGAGCCCCATCCAACCTGATCTTGAATGTTTCCAGAATCATCTCTTTTTAAGAAGGGAATTTCCTATTTTTCTGTTTTAATCTTGCAGAGCAATCACTCCTGGCCACAACATTTTGTGTGCAAGAAAGTGTCAGAATCCAAAGGTGTTACGGAATAAGCAACTCGGAGTGGTTTTGGTGAGAGTTGTAAAAGCATCAGTAGGATCCCAATTTTCGAGCCCTTTCACCTCACTGCGGTTCAATCTGACTTGTTTTATGTTTTTTACTTTTTCTTTAAATAAGTAATGGAAATTCATCGCTTTTCCAATCATATGCAAATTCTGACCACGGTTCAGTGAAGTTTCCAGAATTACCCCGGAGAGGGATTTCAGAGAATAAGCACTGCTGAAGGCTTCCTACTCAGAGACGTGGCCTTGTGAAGGTGGGGTGGGGACCTTGGGTGGGTGACAAAAGCTCTGTGTCCTGTTCTAACCCAAAAAATGTCTCTTAACCACACCTGGTCCTTCTGTGCTGATGCCATGGATACAGGGGCAAAGCGAACAGGTGTGTGCCAGGTAGAATGGACCATCCCTGACCATTTTTTTCTGGCTGAACTGAATGTGCTGTGCCCTGTTTGGCTAGAAAATGAATTGTGGTCCTTTATTTCAACCAATGTGCAATTCTGAAAAGGAATTGTGGCTTTTGAGTGCTGAAGGGAGGCTTATAAAAAGGAGAGAGCAACTGTTTACATGGGCAGATAGTGATGGGACAAGGCCAAATGGTTATAAACTGAAAAATGGCAGGCTTAGATGGGATATGAGGAAGAAATTGTTCCCTGTGAGGGGGGTGAGGCCCTGGCACAGGCTACCCAGAGAAGCTGTGGCTGCCCCTGGATCTCTGGAAATGTCCAAGGCCAGTTTGGATGGGGCTTGGAGCAAGCTGGGATAGTGGAAGGTGTCCCTGTGAGCAGCAGTGAGGGAGATGCCAGATATCACAGGGCTTCTGTGGTGCACAACATCTGATGACTGACAAGCAGCTTATATGAGAAACACGGGAGGCAAAGTACCCAAATGTCTCATCATCCCAGCCTGAAGGTGGTTTGCAAAGGATTCAAGCAGGGCTTTACCACATAAAGTTGCATAAGGCAAAGTTAATCAGGGGATGGGATGAATGCTAATCAGAATGTTAATCAAGTGATGGGGTGATTGCTTGTCTGTCCTATTTTCTTTGTTTTTTTCCAGCAAAGGGAGGCTTGACAGAGGCTTTCTGCATGCCTGCAGGAGACTTTTGTTCCTTCAGGGGAGAAAAAATGAGGGTTTAAACTGGATTAAATGATGTCATGCCCTGAGAGAACCTGGATAGGGCTGGTGGAAGAGCAGAAAAGTGGTAGCGGGTCAAGAGGTGGGTCTTGGTCTTCTCAGGAAATAATTATGAAGAGAGATGGGAGAGCAGTGATGCTCTTAGGGTGCTGAACAATCAGTAGCGATCCTCCTTGATAATGATGCCCAAAATCTTTTGTGTGGTCTGGTTTTGAAAGACTGAAATAATGAAGTGGATTATATCAAGCTTACAGAAGTCTTCCATTTTGAATCTTTTCAATGTAAACATACAGACGTATATATTTATTTCATATGAGGAAGAATGGCTTTTGGGATGAATGCAGTGCTTCCTGAAAACTGACAGTTGTGGCGATTAATGCCCAATAAAATTGCATTTTATTTCACACCCATAAATACTCTGCAGAATGTTCTGAGGGTGGATTTGCACCCTTGTTTTTATTTACTGTGAGCAGGGGATTTGCTCAATGCAGAATTGTTAAAGGCTGTTTCTAAAGTGGTTTGGACTTTAGGTCTCAAGTAGGCAGAAATTGGATCAATTTTTGTACTTTGTGAAGACAGAGGAACTTGGTCATTTCTAAGAATGATTTCTTTCCTGAATTTAGTACTTTTTGATCCTGGTTATCTCGTAATTGTTTGGCTAATAAAATTCAATGGAAGAGTGTGGTTTTTTCCAGTTAATCAGTGTAAAAAGTCATGTTAGCAGTGATGAAGGGAAATGAGACGAGCTGACAGACAATCATGAGTGTGACATATGAAAATGCTGCTGTCTACAGTCCCCTCCATTCCTGCTGTGCCAGGACTGAATCCTGTGGATGCTCTTGTCTTACAGAGCTTGGCAGAGGATGGAGTGAGGTGCTGTCCTGCTGTGCCCATTCCATGGCAGAGAAAGCTGAGCCATGTTCATTTCAACATTCTCTGGTATTTCTTACTTTTCAAAACATTCTTGGGAGACAAAAATGGTTCATAAATTCTCCAGAAGACATAACATTTTTTGTTCTTTTTATACAATAATTGAACAGGGAAAGAAACTGCATTTTTGGTCCTTAGTGAGGCAAGATATTTCATTCCAGATAATTATAAAACATAATTATGAGCTTTGGGTATTCAAAAGACCTTTTCCTTTTAACAGTCGTTGGTATTTTTTATTACATCTGTTTTATGGCAGTGTAAGAAATCTCTTGCTGAAATCTCTGGGTTTAATACTTACTGAAAAGCAGGAGGAACAGAAGACGGGGAGGATATCCTTTGCCAAGCTACCCTAATGCAAAGGATGCTTACCAAGAGGGAACACTACATCAAGAAGCTAAATTTTAATTCCTGTCTTGTTTTACACATTTTATTTTCCTCATGTTATTGACCAAATAGTCACAGGTACTTTTTCCCCACTCGTGTTTGACAGGATTTCTCTGGGGTACTTGGCAGGACAGTTGGCTGAAATCCCTTTCAAAGTTGTGGGACTATTTCCACTTGTGTCCTGGTTCTCCAGGGTTTTCTTTTTTGGGGCTTGCTTTGCCCACTGTTGGGAGGCTCTGGGGATCCACAGCCCAGTGCTGTGCTCCACAGGTGTCCCTTGCATTGACGTGGTGCTGAGCAAACCCAGGTTGTGTGGAGGGGAGGTACAGTGGGATATGAGATGTTAAAAAATCCCCTTTTGACTCATTCCCAGGTAAAGCTGAGAACAGTTTGCATTAAATGCTCAGAAACCCCCAGGGACTTAGGACTGTGAAATGGGGCATCTCGGTGGTTAAGGTCCATGAACTGTCAGGGATGACACAGTCCTTGCTCAGGATGAATTAATTGTGTATCTGGAGTGAGAGGGAATCTGGGGATAGAAAAATGGAAAGATTTGGATTGGAAAGGACCTTAAAGCCCATCTCATTCCAACCCCCTGCCATGGGCAGGGACACCTTCCACTATCCCAGGTTGCTCCAAGCCCCGTCCAACCTGGCCTTGGACACTTCCAAGGATTCAGGGGCAGCCACAGCTCCTCTGGGTAGCCTGTGCCAGGGCCTCACCACCCTTGGAACAATTTATCTCTTGACCTGAATTTCCTAAACCTTCTAGACTCAGGAGTGCCAGCAAACCCATGCAGTGTGTACAATCCTTCCTGCTTCTCAGAGCCCTCCCCTGATGGGTGATGGGGACTTAAAACCTGTTGTCCCTGTGTGTCTGGGTCTTCCAAATGATGTTGGCCACGGAGACCTGACAAAAATGAAGTTGTGCTCTGTTGCATCTGGGAAGATGTGTCATTTCTGCTCTCAGCAGAGATCCAAACTGCTTTGGAACAGACTGATGCCCCTCCTCATTCTGCTGCATCCATGCTCCCTCCTCCTCATCCATCCAGCAAAAAATACGGGTGTCATGGATGATGCATGTAGTGAACTTATTTTGATACACATTTGTTAGTTTATTTATTGACAGCTTTGAAATTTTTTTTGGCGGGGTGAAGATGGGGAGCAACTGGCTGAGCTGAATGTCTGAAGTTAGACATCTGAATTCATTGCCTGGCTCAGAGAACAGGTCAGCAAAGCTATTTTCAAGTTTTTTGGCTCTTTTTCTTCATTAGCTGCAGTGTGGTGTGAGTGGGAAGATTCAGAGATACCTCACACGGAGATGTGTGATCTGGTGTGCGTGTTGTGGCTAAGTGGATATGGGATAACTGATGTCAAAACCCCCTCCCATGCAGATTATGGTTAGTTATAGCTCCTTTTTGCATTAAATAAGTAAGAAAAACATGTGGACACGGAGTGTTTTCAAGAATACGTTGCTCTTGTTCTTTATGTGTTTTTTTAATAATTTACTTACAGATTACTTGGTCTGGCAGTGCTCAGCAAAAGGGAGTGAGTGGATGCAAGATTGATAGGGAAAGGAAATAAAGATGGTTGTGTGTCTGCAGATCCACATTGCCTTGGGAGCCTGCTGAATGTTCCAGAGCCAACAGCTTTGTGTGTGATATTCTGGGCCTCTGGTAATCATGGAATGGTTTGGGTTGGAAAGGATCTTAAAGCTCATCTCATTCCAACCCTCCTGCTGTGGGCAGGGACACCTTCCACTGGACCAGGTTGCTCAGAGCCCCATCCAGCCTGGCCTTGGACTCTTCCAGGGATGAAGGAAATGGTGGAGTAGCCCTGCCTGCAGTGATGCGTGTGAAAACCAAAAGCCTATCCCAAACCTTTCCAGGTGCCTCATCCCCAGATGCGCCTCTGGAGACGTTTGGAGGGGTAGCAGATCCATCTGGGAGGACGGGCTGGTGGGGCTGAGCTGAGGCAGAGGCAAGCAAACCTTCCTGGCTTGGTGTTTTCCACACTGCTATAGCTGGTTGAAGGGGACCAAACCTCCGAGGAAGACGGGCTTGGTTCCGTTTGACCAGCCAGAGCAGAGCATAGCTCCGGACCACAGCACGCCCTCGGCTCCGCTGCTCCTGACCTGCAACGGCAATGGGAGACGTGAGATGGGGGACACAGGGACTGGCCTCTGCTCAGAGGGAGAGGAGGATGGTGCAGCACTTATGACACCAGCTTAGGAGACCTCACCATTCTCCATAGAATCATAGAATGGTTTGGGTTGGAAGTACCCTAAAGATCATCTCATTCACCCCCTGCCATGGGCAGGGACACCTCCCACTATCCCAGGTTGCTCCAAGCCCTGTCCAACCTGGCCTTGGACACTTCCAGGGATGGGGCAGCCACAGCTGCTCTCAGAAACCAGTGCCAGGGCCTCACCACCCTCACGGGGAAGATTTTCATCCCAATATCTTATCTAACTCTACTGTCTATTGGTTTGAAACCGTTCCCCCTTGTCCTATCACTCCAGGCTCTTGTAAATGGTCTCTCTCCATCTTCTCTGTAGTCTCCTTCAAGCACTGGAAGGCCACAATTAAGTCACCCTAAAGCTTCTCTTTTCCAGGCTGAACAACCACAATTCTCTCATCCTTTCCTGATAGCAGAGAGGAAATCAACATAGTGGATTTCATCTGAACTTGCTCCAGCAGCCCCATGTCCTTCCTGTGCTGGGACTCCAGAGCAGCAGGCAGCTCTGCAGGTGAGGTGCTAGTACGTCCATTTTGGCTGGGAACTGGTCTGTGCGTGGGGCCACTGATGCCCTGATTCCTGGGGGGGTTTCAGGGCTGGGGTAATTTTCTCGCTAATGCATAAATCAACAGTATTGAAGTGTGGGGATAAGCCTCAGGAGGCAAATTCTGCATCCCTGTCTTGATGTTTCATAGGTTTTGGGCTTGATTTGGTATCTGGTCCCAGCTCACGAGCCTGGACATGAGTGAGGAGCAAAGTCTTGTGTAGCTTAGAGGATTGGCCCATCCTGAGCCACAGCAGCACATGTACGGAGATTTATCTTAGAACTCTAGAATCACAGAATAGTTTGGGTTGGAAAGGATCTTAAAGACGATCTTGTTACAACCCCCCTGCCATGGGGGCACCTCCATACAGCTCTTTCCTCCCTGCTTCTTCCTCTTTCCCTATTTCACCTCTCTTTCTTTTTCTTCTTTTTATTTTTTTAATTTTTGTTTTTTAATGGTGAAAAAAAAGGAAAAGTGGGAGGGAGGAAAGACACCTCCTTTGTCCATTGAAGGGAAGTCACCTGCCAGTTGTCAGTCAGGCATCACTTCTCAGAGCCACCCTGAGCCCTCCAGCTGTACCTGGAGCCTCAACGAGAAGACAGCTGCCAGAGACCATGAGCAGCAGGGCACGGGGCAGCTTCCAAACAGGACAAAAGCAGCATTTTTCCAACCCTGTGCATAGGCCCCTTTCCGTGTGCATGTGGTTTTTCAGGGACTTAGAGTCATAGGATCATTAAGGTCAGAAAAGGCCTCTAAGATCAAGTCCAAGTGACTTGAAACATTTTTCTCTGAAAAACATTTTGATTAGGAGTGATTTTTCCCCTGGTTTTTGTTGTTGTTGTTTTTGTTTGTTTTGGTTTTTTTGTTTTTTTTTTTTTAAATTTCTTTTTTATTCCCTTTGTCTTCTGACTGCTCAGTGTTGGGAGGAATATTAATTTGAGTAACCTCTGCGCTCCTCTTCTTGCTTCCTACTTTCTCTTTGTTCATTGGGGTATTCATTAGCAAGGGAAGCATCAGCAACTTAAGTTCTATATCCCCTAGAGAAACATCTGCCTTACTGCCAAAGAAACGCCTCCTGCAAGCCTCCAGCTATAAAATTCACTTCACACTCTGTCCCATCAGCACTAGAATGTTTCAAACCTGACAGAATTTAGGAAGAATTAGAGTTTTTACCTTCTGTCATGGTCTGGGTGTGGCTACACAACCAGAGGATGGAGGGAAGAACAGAATTAAAACAGTGGCCTTCACCCACCCCCTTCCAGACAGGCAATAAGTTTTCCCAAACCTTAGCCCCATGTGGAGGTTATTTCTTTTCCTGTGTCCTTGCCAGTGTGTGTGTGCCTGTAACTCAATCCCGGCCCGTGCTGTGCAGGAAGAGTCACTGCTGATCCTGGGCTCCAGCGGAACAGGCTGGGAACAGCTGCAGAAAGTAAATAAGGGATGGGATTCCACTCCAGGGTTAAACCCCAGATTCATGCAGTCAGTCAAGGCTAGGGACAGGCTCAGCTGGCCAGCCAGAAGGTTTGGCTTCACTTGCCAACACCTGAGCCTCTGGCACCATCCAAGGAGCCACAGATTGTCTGGGCAGCCACATGTGATGCACAGGTGTGGCACAGCACAGAGCTGAAGAAAAGGTAGAAGCCATTGGACTATTCTTAGGCAGACTCCAAAGGCACTGGGAACATCTTTTTTGGCAACTAAATAAAGTCCACAGTTCCAC
The DNA here is from genome assembly GCA_013398055.1 of Ifrita kowaldi. NCBI lineage: Eukaryota > Metazoa > Chordata > Aves > Passeriformes > Cinclosomatidae > Ifrita > Ifrita kowaldi. The sequence goes on from VZRS01004830.1 coordinate 51,050, forward strand.
AGACTGCGACAGGTTTTCATCACCGTAGAGATGAAGACACCACCAGATGCAGAGAGGAAGTGTTGGGTTTGAGGCATGGACAATGGGTTGATCAGCAAAGTCAGGGAGGGAACACAGGTCAGGATTCGCACCTCTGCCTGCTCATTCCATTGGGTGCCATTTTGTCGTGCCTAGTTTTTATGATTAGAGCCACAGAATGGTTTGGTTAGAGGGGGCATTAAACACCATTGCAACCCCCTGCCATGGGCAGGGACACCTTCCACTAGCCCAGGTTGCTCCAAGCCCTGTCCAACCCGGCCTTGGACTCTTCCAGAGATCCAGGGGCAGCCACAGCTTCTCTGGGCATCCTGTGCCAGGGCATCCCCACCCTCACAGGGAGCAATTCCTTCCCAATATCCCATCCATCCCTGCCCTCTGGCAGTGGGAAGCCATTCCCTGTGTCCTGTCCCTCCATCCCTTGTCCCAAGTCCCTCTCTAGCTCTCCTGGAGCCCCTTTAGGCCCTGGAAGGGGCTCTGAGGTCTCCCTGGATCCTTCTCTTCTCCTGGTGAACACCCCCAGCTCTCCCAGCCTGGCTCCAGAGCAGAGGGGCTCCAGCCCTTGGAGCAGCTCTGTGGCCTCCTCTGGACTCTCTCCAGCAGCTCCACATCCCTCTGCTGTTGGACCCCAGATCTGGAGGCAGCTCTGCAGGTGGGGTCTCACCTGAGCAGGGCAGAGGGGCAGAATCCCCTCCCTTGGCCTGCTGGCCATTTTTCCTTTAATGCAGCCCAGAAGGAAAAAAAGGATAATTTTTCTCTGCTTAATTTATCTTCCGAGTTGTCATAACCTAAGAGTTGGTTCTGTACAAGAAAGGGTGAAATAATGGTTTGACAAGAGCTTTCCTGAATTACATCTAGGAGATCACAGGGCCTGGGTCAGATGCAGAAGCCTTGGCTTTGATTCAGACCGAAATTTTGCAAAGCATCTTGGTGGCTAAGGAACATAAATGTCATTGGTTTCAGGGTCTATATTGGTACATTACATAGGGCTGAGGTGCAGGCACAGGAACTCAGTGGTTTCTGCTGTGTTTAGCACAGTTGCTGGCACAGTTTTGACCTGTGTCAACTGGGGCTGACCCTAGCAGTTCCTAAGCTCAGCTTTGCACTTAGAACTTGTCAGGGGCCATTCCCAGTCAGGAGTTTGAATATGATTAAGTTGTGAATGTTAATCACCGAAACATAAGCTTCTAACCAGATCAGATTTGTTGAGGGTAACTTGGAGTGGAATTCCTAAAATTTCCCATGGGAAATGAAGGTCTGAAAACCCTTCAGACCTAGGCCACAATGGTAAGAAGAGTTGTTTTAAAAATTTTCCTAAATTCTTTCTTAAAATAAATTAAGACTGACTGAAAACTGCCGTAAGTTTTGAATATTTGACCTATAGTGGAAGAAGGTAATGTATGAGAAATGGTTTGAACACTTCAGCTTCATGTAACAGGATCTTGAAGATATCCTGGAGATATCCAGGATATCTCCAGGCTGTCCTAGAGGAGTTAAAGGCAACTGGTCCACTGTTGGCAAAAACATACACTGAGCTCATTGCTACAAAATGTTATTAGAGCACAGCATTAAACAGTGCTCAGAGGAAGAAGGGACATTTGTGACATGGCAGGACTGTCCTGAGTTATGGAAAGTGCTTTTCAAGGGCTTAGGAAAAAAAGAAATCCCATTGTTTTTGACAAGGCTGTGTGCCTGCTTAGCTCCACAGTGTCATATTAATTAGGAGGTGACTTCCTGAAGCTTGTCCCGTTCCTGTACTGAGACAGTGCAATGAATTAACCTTCAACAATCCACTACAGAAATTCCTGTACCATTCATTTTAATCCCATTAAAGAAGATCCTGTTATGAATTACTGGGAGTAAAGAAGAGAATTTTGTGACATCTGGATCATGCTCAGTTTCACTCCTCACAAGTCAACCCTACCCAGTGCTATTTAATTCTTCCTCTGTGTCGCTTAATCCAAAGCGTTTTCCACCATCTGAGAATGAATGGCAACATGAAATAGGGTAGATTTAGATTAGATATTGGGAAGAAATTCTTTGCTGCAAGGGTGGTAAGGCCCTGGCAAAGGTTGCTCAGAGAAGATGTGGCTGCCCCATCCCTGGAAGTGTCCAAGGCCAGGTTGGACGGGACTTGGAGCAACCTGGCATAGAGGAAGGTGTAGGAAGTACATGAGCTTTAAGGTCCCCAAACCATTCTGTGATTCCATGAATTATTGATGTTCTCTGGGATATAGTGATTTTCAGAAAGCCCTTGAAAAGCACTTTCAGGACAGTGTGAATATTATTTGGATTAGGTGAAACCTGTAGTCTACTTACTGAGTGCTTTTTCCAGAGAAAGATGTACAGAATACATCCTAGTTATCAAATTTGCATGGATTCAGGAGTTTGCAACCTTTTTAGATGTTCAGATCCCTATGTGCTGCTCTCTGTGGGTGCTGACGGCACTGTAGAGTGAATATAAACTGCCTGGCTCTATTTGACAAAGTCAACTTCAAATAAAATGCAGTTACAGGAAATCTTTGGACTCCTTGCAGTTGCTGGGAGCAGAGGACATGGGCGATGTCTCCCTGAAACCACACACTTCCTTACATTCCATAGCAGCCTAATCCATATGGGGATATAAAGAAGCATGTCATCTCACAAGAGAAGTCTGGATTGTGCCTTCTGGCCAGCAGGACAGCTCTCCATCCTCCACTCCTGAAGGGGTAGTGTTGCTCCTCAGACGTGTTTCAGAGCCAGCAGTCTGCTTCCTTCTTGGAAAAGCAGCGTCAGCACAACCCTTGTAACTTCCCTGGTGCCCTGGAGCATTTTGGGATGTTTTGGAGGGATACTTTCCGGTGGTTCAGATTTTTCCAGTGTGTCAGCAAGCATTCCTGTGTGTGCCTCTGCACAGTGCTCAAGGCTGGAATCTCCTGGAAGTGCATGTTGGAGAAGGCCTTGAACTTGTTCTGAGAGCCCTGAAATCATCAAAATCTAAAGTTTGCTGTAAAAAAAAAAGTCACATGAGTGAGAGGTGATAGATTGTGTTCTTTCCTTTCACTTTATCATTATTATTGGTACTGAGGCAGGGCCTTGAGGACTTGGCTGAGCAGAGGAGCTGCTCATACCCACCCAGGGATGTGGTCCTGGAGAGCTGCTTGGCCAAGCAGGCAGTGCCTTCAGAACCAGACAGCAGCTTACTAGAGCCTGGCCTGACTGATCAGAAACAAGCTTTATGTCCAAGGGTCACAGAGTGGTTTGGGTCAGAAGGAGCTGGAGGGCTCAAAGCAGGAGCAGCTTAGACCAGGTTGCTCAGCACCATGTCTAGTCGAGCTTGAATCTCTCCAAGGATGGAGTTCCCTCAGTCTTTTGGGGTCTGTTTCCCAGAGTGTGACCATGCTGATGGTGAAAAACCTGGTTGGTGATATCTAATTGGAATTTCCTGTGTTCCAACTTGTGCCAAGCCCTGGTGCACCTTTGGGAGGAGCCTGTCATGGCACAGAGGGCAGGACACGTGGATGGATTTCTGCATTTCATGACAGAAATGATCATCAGAAGTGAAAATCAAGGTACCCTGGTGTCCCTTCCTGTAGAAATCCTTGATTCGGGGTTGTTGCACACTCCCATCCTCAGCAGGGCTGGTGTGCTCAGGGATGCTCAAAGGGAGTTTTGGTCGTGTTTGGGAAACAGCTGGTTGGAACCAATTTGTTCATGGCACAGATTCACAAAGATGATTTTTTACTAAGTGAAAGCATCTCCAAGGATGGAAAAGGGAAGGAAATACCCAAGTTTCTAATACACAACCCCTCCACACAAGTATATAGGACAGGAAAAAAAAAAAAGCTTGTCTCTCATGTTTTCTGTTCCAAAAGAGCCAAAAGACTAAGGAATGATCTCAGGTGATGAGAAGCACTAAAATCAGGATGGGAATAACCCCAAGCTTTGAAGGAAACATAAATCCTCTTAGAAGGTAGGCCCTAGTTAGGTTCTGCTGGCCCAGCACAGACTCCAGGGCACAGAGCAGCACTGCACACACTCCTCAGAGGCTCCAGCTCTCCCTGGAGCACGGTTCCCTCTCCTCAGCTTTGCTGTCATTCTCCAGGCATTTTGTAGTGTTGGAGAAGTCGGATCAGAGGCTCTCTCCATTCTTACAGGGCTTTCCATCCTCCCCTGTGACAGAGGTGTTCCCCTGCACGATGCTACTTCAGGAAATATCTGGGACTTGCATTGTCCCCCAGTGTCTGGCATTGCTGATTTTTCACATCTCACGTGCAACCACCTCAGTTTTTCTGCCCCTATATTTTCCCCCCTTGTCAGCTGTTCAAACCTGTGTCAGTACCTGATGTAATGATATCTACAAAAGAGTTTGGGATGGAAATCCATCCCGTGGCATTGCTCATCCTAATACTCAGCTGGGGCAATGGATTTACAGACTGAAGAGTGTACAAATGGCTCAAATTTATTTTCACCTAAAAACTTTATGACTCTGGTTTTGTACATGCTGCTCTAAGTAATTTTGCTTGTACAAAAATCCCTATTGACTGAAGTGAAGGGGGAAGCTTTTGGGGGAAGTTGTTTGTTTGTTTTAAAACCAGATAAAGGCTTTTCTTGATGATTGCTAGAGAAATTCATAGCAGGGAATTTCACAGAGCCATTATTTCAATAACCTCAGTAACTGATTGAACAAATGAATGCAAATTCTACAGAAATAGATGAGTCATGCAGTGACCCGGAAAATTATATTGTTTAAAACTTCTCAGAATCAGGAGTGGTGTCTGAATTTTCATTATTTAAGATTTTTACACCAAGCACAACAGAGGTGTTAAAAATATTCACAGCAAAACATTCCCGTTCTTTTTGTTTGTTTCTTTTTTTTTTTGATGTAAGACAGATCAATGTCATAGGAGAGTTCACTACATTTTAATTTGAGATTAAGAACTCAGTGTAATATTTACTTCCCAGTTAGATGAAGACCTTTGACTCAGAGGAGGTGAGGAAGATGAGCCTTGGTGACATCGGGGTAAAACTCCCAGAGATTTCAGCAGAGCTACGACATAGGCTGTGGATTCCCAGGCTTTTGAGGGCATAAATCTGTTTACATGAGCTATCAGCAATAATGAAGGAAGCGATATTTCTTCCTAGCCTTGTTAGCCCTCAGTTTAAAACCATTATTGGTGCTTACTGGTAGCATTTCCTTAAATTTCTCATGTCAAAGTACCATGGAAATTCTGGGATCAGAAATGGGTTCAGAGGATTAATGAGGAAACAGACACAGTCACCTGGAAGATCCTTTATCCCAAGCATGTAGGTAGGTCAATATTCCTTATTTATATAAGCTATTCTGGTTTGATTTGTGGACTGGGATTTTAAAGTCTTATGTTGGTATACATGGGAATTTATTGTTGATATTAAAACCTAATTGGATCGTGATTTGTATTAAATACATTGACTGGAATGAACTAGGACTGTTGCAGTAAAAACTCACTAGGTTGGATTTCCAAACCACACTGTTCCAAGATTTATAAAACCCAAAACAGGCAGAATGAAGAAATGTGGATAAGGAAATTATAGCTAAATACTTAGAAATTAAGAAGCTGACTGGGACAGATACTTGAATACGAAAGATTGGCAGGAATGGCCATAAAAGCCAGGAAGGAAAAGAAGGAAGTCAATAGGATATAAATGCATCCATTTACAGCCAGTATCTCTCTTTTTGCTCACCCTAGAATTTTATATTCCTTGTGAACAGCAGATAGACAAGCTAAGAGCCAGCAGTCCATGCCTTTTGGAGCCACTTGGAATAACCCAATCATCTGAGGCATATCCAGAGCCACATCTGTCCCTGCCTGGTGTGAGGAAGAGAAGGAGGAAAGAATGGGGCAGCTGTCCTCCAAGGGTCCCTGTGGCTGGGAGGGTGTGTCACCGGGGCGAGATGGGAGCTGATACTCCCAAAATGGGCTTTCTGATACGCCTGGCACTCGGGCAGTCACTCATCTGGGCTCTCTGTCAAGTTTCTTTTTCCACCCTGGGTTGCAGGATGAATGCTTTCGTGGGAGCAGTTGTTACTGGAAGGAGGGAGGCAGCTTAGCCTTTGGTTTTCCTGTCTACACCCCCATGCACAGAGAGGTGCATGGATGGGGCAGCAGTGCAAAGAAGGGAAGAGGTAAACAGGAATCATCCTACTGATTTAAAATGTGGAACCCCCTTCCTGATACTCTGCCCTTCTCCACAGTAAAGATTTGTTTGGATTGTACCACCTCATTGTCCCTTATCTGCACCAAAAGGCACCTCATATAAGGAAAAACTCATGCAGAACTTTTTCTTGTCTCTTTTCCAATTTTCTGTGGGCAAGTCAGTCAGGTTAAGATTTTAGCCTTGTGAGCCAAGTTAGTTATTTCAGGGTAGATTTCTGAAGCAGAGTTTCATCCTAACCCTGTCCTAACCACAGCCTCCAGGAAGCTTAAAACTCAAGAAATCAAGTTTGCATATGTCTGCAAAATATTGCTGATATCTAACCAGAGACTATATTTAGGCCCTTGGGTTTTGGAGGTGTTTCAAGAGCCTGTTTTTCTTTAAACTCTGGTGAGGTTTCATGGGAGTGTCTCAAAGTTTATTGAGTTTGCTCCATAAACTGTGGTGATCAGCTCTCTGTCTCAGTGGGAATAAGGCCTCAGCAAGCACCTCTGAAACATCACCCAGTCCCAGTGTGCTGACATTTAATTCCTTAAAAAAGGGAGGTGCAAAGGAGAAAATAAATGAGTTGCCCAAGGTTATTTAGAAAGGCTGTGTCAGAATCACCAGCAGCCCTTGTAAGGTGCCTGCCCATCCTACTCTTCTCCTTGTTAGATTTTCCACCATTTTTATCTCACTATAAAAAGATATTTATTTTATGGCTCTCTAAGTTATAATTTCTGTTTTATCTGGTGATTTTAAACTGAGCTCTTGGGTCTGGTTTAGCCCCATGATGTTTTATTTAACGAGTCTGGTTCTTTTCACCAAAGCAGAGTAACTGCACTTGAGCAAAGCCTGTCAACATTCCCAGATTGTGGGTGGGGAAACTGAGGCACAAAGGTGCAATAATTGGCCTGGCACAAACTGGAGTGCCTGTAGCAATGCCCATACATATTCAGCATGGCCTCCCTTGCTCTGTGGTTTTCCCTTTTCCCCCACATCTTGAATGCAAATTAATTGATTTGTACAATTTATGGTAACTGTCCCTCAAGAATCCCAGTAGGATTTTTGCCACTGGCTTGACAAAGAGTAGAACCATCCTTGTCTTTTTACTGCACCTAAAACTGTTTATCTGGATATTTTTGTGTCTCCTCATGCCACAAACCTTTCCTCAGGTTGGAGCTCCTGGAGGCCAGGAGACCTCTTGGACAGCCTTGGGAAAGAGGACAGTGCCCTTTTCCTCTAACTGTTTTTTTAAGGCTAGTTCCTTCTCCTTATGATCCAAGAACAGGGAAATGAAGGGATGAGCTGAGACAGGAGGAGGATAAACACGTGCTGGGCTTTGACAGCTTCAGTCATTCATTCCCAGTCAAATTAACCAATACTTCTAACAGGCTGGAAAAACAAGGAACAGCCACCCATGGAGAACAAGGACCCACAGGCAGGGCCCAGGAGCGTGTCCAGAGGGGGCTGCCTCTCTCTGGTGACTCCAGAAGGAGCCAGGGGTGACTGTGCTCCATCATTTAAACTCCTCGCTTAAGGGTCTGAGGGCAATGGGGATGAATTTGGGCCTATGGATGTCTGTACTCCTGGTTTCCATTGGTGAAATGAAGAAAACACTTCCCTGTCCAATAAAGATTCTGGAGCATTAAATGAATCAAAAAGAGTGTGGGGATAACATAATTTAACAGCTGGACATGGTGACAGGGAGGCACTGGTGGGAATCTGCTGGTCACCACTTATTTCAAGGTGAGAATTAAAGTCAGAAGGTCACTCCCTCTGGAAGGTGTTTGTCACCTGGGCACCCTTTGCTGTCAAAGGAGGCTCCTTGGGAGCACTCTGAGATTGCAGAGCTTCCCAGGGGATTAAACTGTCCCTTCCCTCCACCCTACAGCCCGTCCTCAGCAGTCCCTGTACCCGCTGGGTCCCTGAAGGGTTGACTTGTGAGAGGAGAGACCTGGCCAACAGGGCTCCAAACACCAACTCTGCTGCCCTTGAGAACAAAACCCTGGGTTCGAAGAGACTCTTGAAAATCAAACTCATCTCTGGGGTTCGTCTGTCCACAGCTGAGAGCCTGAACACACCCACTTTGAAAGGATGCTTCAATGCCACAACCCAAGATCACACCCAGGCAGAGCGGTCTGATCCCTGGGAATTTGGTAATGAGTCTGGGGCCCTGTTCAAACCGTGAGGACACCACCTCACCTCCCTTCCCTTTTCCATCCGTGGCATCTTTTGCCCTGCCCAGAGTTCCTTAGGATGCTTTCCACGACCCTGGGTGCGAGGCACTGGCTGCTGCCTGTGCACTCCAGGCTTGGCCATAAATCTCACACACAGGAGGCATTACATTAAAAAAAAAAAAAGAAATTGTAGACATTACCTTCAGCAAAGGAGCAGTTGGTCCCTTCATCTTCCTCTCTTGGGTCCTTTGTGGTGCCCCAGGGGTGTTATCTGGGCTGGCATCTTCAGTGAGGGGTGGGGTTCGTCCTTTCCAAGGCTTCCCCAAGGAAGCAGGAGCTGGTGTGGTCGGAAATGCTCTCCAGCAAGGAGCCTATGCCTGGGGCTGCCCACAAGTCTCTTGAAGCAGCTGATGCTGCTGACCTCTGTGTGTGTGTGAGTGTCTTTGGGGATTTGGGCATTTCCCCCTCTCCCACGCTCCTCTACACCAACGCCTCCTTTTTTTTTTTTTTTTCCTTCCCCTTTTCCCTAGGGATAACCATGTTAAATTCCCCACCCTTCCACCAATTTTCTACCACCTGGGCTCATTTCCCCGTACCTCGCCTCAGTATCCTCCTAACTCCCTTGCCGGCTCTGTGGCTAAAGGTTTTCCATCAATATTCCTGTCTCATCCTGCTCAGGGCAGAGCAGCCTCCAGCCACCCTGGCCTCGGGCTGGCTCTTCACCCTCCGCTGCCCCTGCCCGCCTTGCTGCGCCCCGAGGATGCTCCGGCCATCCCCGCGTGGTCCCTGCCCTGCCCGGCTGTCACCGTCCCTTTTGTATCGCCCACCCCCGGGGCCAGCCCACCCCATGGTCCCGTCCCCCCACCTGCCCGTGTCCTTTACAGCCCGTGGCCCTTCCCGGTCCCTCCTGTCCACCTCAATCACCCCGCTGACAGCGGCGTGTTGAGTGACACCGCTTCAGCTGTCCCATGCCGGGACGGGCACATTTCGGCTTTTTATCCCTTTTTCCCGATGCTGTAACTCAGTCCTGTCAGAAAAAAATCCCACCAAAGATTTGTAGAATAAAGCCACTCAATGCAGGTACAGCAGTTTAATGTTTTAATGGCCGGAGGGCTGCAGGAGGAGGAGGAGGAGAAGGAGGAGGGAGCTGGATTTGGAGCTGGTCCAAAATCCTCATGGGCTCTTTGCTTAGTGGTGGTCGGCAGGACAGGAGGAGCTGGGCTTTTGGAGGTTCTGGGGTCAATAAACAGGGGCTGAGCCCAGCCAGTTCCATGAAGTCACACCACTACAGCCTGGATCCTCCTCACTCTGGTGCCTTTTCACCTCTTCTCCATCAAAGCTGTTTAAAAAATAGTGTCCCTGGGAGACTGGAAATGAATCCATTGGTGTGGCTAAAAGTTTGCAGAGAATTTTTGACTGGCAAATAATATTAATCACAGAATCACTGAGTCCTAGAATGGTTTGGGTTGGAATGGACCTTAAAGAGCATCTTGTTCCACCCTTGGGCAGGGACACCTTGCACTAGACCAGGTTGATCCAAACTCCATCCAACCTCGCCTTGAACACTTGCCTTTTTTTTTTTCTTATGTTGGAATTTAAAAACATCTTCAGCTTTCTCAGAGTTAAAGAAGCAAATTGCAATCAAACCTGTCACTCTGCTCCTTACCAGACTCCTACGAGTCATGAACCAAAGTGCCCTCTAAAATTATATACCATTTCCTCTCCATTTTCTGTCAAAATCTCGATGTTTAGTGTAATCTTGCTTCATAGGGGAAAAATACTTTTGAAACATTCTCAGCATTTTTTGGGAAGGGAAATATTTTTGTGTTAAAATCAGAGTGGCCATACAACCCTGCATCACTTCCAGACATTTGAATTCTCGCCTAATAAGAATTATTAGGATGGGGACGAAAGCCAGGGAGCAGGATCTGTGGTGAAAGACAGACTGTAATAGGATTATCTGAAAGAGCAATGGCCAAAAGTAAATGAAACAGGACCAGGTAACACTGCTGGGTGCAGGAACTCCACCATCCTCACTGCAGGAACTCCACCATCCTCACCGCAGGAACATCCTCAGCATGGTTTTGACTGAGATGATTTCTCTCTCCCATCCTTTTCCAGACACAGTTCAGGAGTTTGCGTGGGATAAGACACATCCCAACAGGCAGCTGCATGCAGCAATCCTGGTTTGGAGGTTAAAAGGCTTCCGTAATACCAGTGTGGGCCATTTGGCTTCATGGCCAGCTGTGCCAGTCGTACAGAATTTACTATTTCAGATGCAAAGAGTGCGATTTTTAAAAAATACTTGCTGTGCCATAAACTTCTTCCAAGATCTTGGGCACATCATCCTGTGCCTCAGTTTCCCAACCATAAACAATATTTTGAGAGCACTGCCCTCTCCCAGGGTGGGATGAGGACCTAAGAGACCCCCTGGGGCACTCAGATATCCCATTAATTCTTCCCCTGTGAGGGTGGGGAGGCCCTGGCACAGGTTGCCCAGAGAAGCTGGGGCTGCCCCTGGATCCCTGGAAGTGTCCCAGGCAAACTGAGGCTGGCAGAGGGGTTTGGTGTCACCAGAATGTGCTGGTGCTCGCAGGCAGTATCAGGTTTCACAAGGATGTGGAGATGGCAGCTGGGAACACACCGGGCACGTGGAAGCTGTAAAAAATTGTCCTTTTCTATTTAGAGCTACTGATACACCTCGTAAGGATATTGGGAGCAGCAGTTTGGCTCAGGGACCCCACACGATCCCATGCAGTCATGAGATGAACTCTGTATTTCCTATAAGGTATCACCCTGTTCCTTATGGAAGGAGAGGAAGTTGTCCCTCAAAACCCACCACCTTGGTCCATGGAACACATTTGTGAGCTGAAAATTTCAGTGCAAAATGGATAGTCCCTTACTTTATTTATTTTATTTTGTTTTCTTTTATTTTTATTTTCATTAAAATTCTACTTGTCTGAAAAACAAAAAAAAGTCGAATGTGCTGAATTATTATTTTCTTTTAATCCCAGTTAGTTACCTGTAGGGCATAAACTGCATGAACTGCCCAAACTACATTTGCTTCATTTTTAGTTTATTTTTATTCATTACTTTCAAATTCATTGGGGTGTAGATAAACCCAGCCCTATACAGAGCTCCCTGCTGATTGCCATCCATAAAATTACAGCTATGCTGGATAACTATAAACTCACCATAGGAAGGAATTTCTGTACTCTCTCTATTTCTATATTCTCTGGGTATTTCAGTGCCCAGAGAAGCTGTGGCTGCCCCTGGATCCCTGGAAGTGTCCAAGGCCAGGTTGGATGGGACTTGGAGCAACCTGGGATAGTGGAAGGTGTCCCTGCCCATGGCAGGGGGGTGGGATGAGATGGTTTTTGTGACCGCTGGTATAAAATCCCTGTTGGAGTGAAGTAGAGAGGAATTATATTCAGACACTTAAATTTCATCTTTTCTGGGTTCTTCAGTTCGAGTGAGGAGATTGATTTTTGTTTCTCTACATTCCCCAGATGGACATGAAGAGGATGGAGGGGAACAGATCGTCTGCCCCTCTGGCTGTGCCTTCACTCCCAGTGCCTGGGTAAAAGTGGCCAGGAACAAGGCAAGTTGTGGTGCCTCACACCTGCTTGCATATTTGCGGGGGTGGAAAAGAGCAGATGTCCAGAGCTGCCAGTTCTGGGAGTCCTGCAGGAATGTGGGGCCTGTGACAGCTGATTGAGCTGGAGGGGGTTTGGATGGGGGTGGGAGGGGGTTTTGGTGCCTGCTCATGGCCTTGGAGAGTTGCTGATGGGGAAGAGAGGTGGAAAGTTGGTGTAGACCCCAAAATGAAAAAGTTGTTTGAACCTGGAATGTTTATGGCCTGGATGAGGAAATTCAGTGCTCTTCCCTTGGGAGACACCCAGTCTTGGAGTCCGTGCTGGATTTTGGATGTATTTTCTGGGATAGCTGGTGGGAAGATCAGGTTGTCAACCCCTTCAGCCTTGGACTGATACAGAGGTTGCCAACAGTTATCATCAGTCCAATCCCTTGGAGGGACAGCAGGAATGGGAAGACACAATGATCTCAAGAAAAAGACTGAGAATTAGCCTGGTTTGCACCCAATATTCAACAAATCTTGTAAAAATATCTCCTGCAAGTGGCCTTTGCATTCTCTGAAATGGCCGTTGTTGAATTTATTTATATGTTGAATTTATTTATTTATTTATTACCTTTGCAAATTCATTGTCTGAGGATCCAACATGTCATTGATCTCCTGTTACTCCTGCTGTTATCATTACTGATAGATAAGAAGTGAATTTCCCGGAGCCCCCTGTAAGCGTAGAACAGAGCTGGCAGGTGAACCTGTGTTCCAGGTAGCTCCATTTTTAAGGACATCCAGTCTCAATTATGGAGTTGCCACTTTCTGAAAGCTGGGAAGAGAGGAAAGATTTTTCGGAGTCCATCCAGGGTAAAAGTGGATCAGGTAAGATCCTGGGAAGGCAATGGGCTTCATTTCTTTGCTCCTCATATCTGATGAAGGTCAGGAGCACCAAGGAGGCTGTCCTGATGCATTTGTTTTTTGTGGCTATTGCCCAAACAAGAAAGCCACTGTCCCACTGATCCCCTGAGCTGGGCAGCTTGTGACTATCCTAATTTATTGGTGCTGGAATAGGAGCAGTGGATTCCTGCCTTCTCCTCTGTACAGGGATGTGTTTCCATGGCAGGGGGATTGAACTTTAAGGTCACTTCCAACTCCAACCATTCTATGATTCTTTGACAGTTCCATCTGCCTCCAAGGCAGGAGAAAAGACCCTGAAGAAAGATTGTTGAGTTCTGACATGTATTTAGACAGGATAAAGAAAGGGATGCCTTAGGGTAGTGTTTCAACCTCATCCCACTGGTGTTTTCACAATAAAGCAGCTTAAGGAGAATCTCCTCGAGGGCCAATTCCATGTCAGGCTTTTGGAAAACAGCCTGCAGACAGGCAGACACACACACATTGGATGCATCACCCGGTGCAGGTTTGTCTTTCTGAAGTCAGGATGTGAAACTTACTGTCCCTGGCTGCCAGAGGATGGAAAAATCCTTCCTGCAGTTTCCACGCAATTTCAAGGCTTCATCCAGCACTGATGAGAAGAGTTTCTCCATCCTTTTCCTCTCCTCCCTCCCCATCCTTGCATCTACAAAGAGCAAGTGGCCAGAGTTCCTCAGGAGGCCCTTGGGGATATGGCAGAGCTGAGCAGACCCCGAACCCAAAATCCCATTCTGGCATCCCTCAGGGCAGGCAATTCCCAAATTAACACCTTGCAGTGAGAACTCTTGAGCGCTAATTGAGCTGGATTTATGGGCAGGGGGTTCAAATGGGGGCAGTGCCAAACTTTGTGAGACTTAAATAAATTGAGTCCCCACCACCAGGTCAATGATTTGGGACCCTTGCAGATGCCCTTTGCTGTCCCTGCACCCAGGAGCTGGAGCCATCCTCCCTGGTGCCCAGCTGTTGCCCTTGAGGTTTACACAGCTGCCACGGGGAATGGGGGATTGGAGGGTGGGAGGTGCAGCCTCCCAAGTGCCTCAGACCCACAGCAGGGTCAGAGGTGGCCACGTTTGGGCTCACAGAGGAACAGGTGGATGCAGGGCTGACATTTGGAACACTGGCACTTTTATTTTTAATGGCCCTCCCCCCTGCACACACAGCGCTGGAAATGACTATGAAATGCATCTGGCTGGACTGAACAGGCCTCCTGCCCTTAAATAAGGGAATCATCTTGGGTTTGGGGGTTGAATATTCATTCAATTTGCATTTTAACCCATGCAAACACATTCTAAATTAAAGCATAAATTTAGACTTAAAACTTATCGAGCAGGCTGTGATCAAGGCTTCCTTCCTCATCCTGCCTGTGGGGTCTTTTTCTCTCTACTTCTGTTTTTCTCTTCAGTGCTGGATCAGTGGGTCTGTGCAGCAGCAGGCACAAGGATATCTCAATTAGAGCTGTGGGAATGACCGGTTACTCAAATCACTGGAAGTCCTAAAAAGCTGGGAAAAAAAAAATCTTGCTGTGGTTTGCTTAAGACTGGGTGGGAAGTGGCTTCTTGCTGGGTTCAGGCAAGGAATGTAAGCACAAACAGAGAGGGAAATGTGAAAGAAGTTGTTTTGAGTGAGAAGACAAATTAAGACCCACAGCACTAATAATAAATAGAAGGTGTGATGGGCAATGATCAACCCATCAGGGGCTCCCAACAACACTGAAACATTGCTGACTCTTTCACTGAGGACAAAAGTGATATAAAGTCACCACATTTATCCCAAACTTGTACCAATGGTCAGGATACTGCCCGTGGCAAGGGGTTTGGGACTAGGTGAGCTTTAAGGTCTCTTCCAACCCAGACCATTCTGTGGTTCTCTGCTTTCTCCTGGAATGACAGGTTTGGTGTTCACCCATGTGACTTCCATGAGTCTGCAGTTTTCCCTCCTGAAAGGATAATACCCCTGGGATATGGCTCACTGACCAGTACCTAAATGTGAGTCCACCTTAGCAGGATCCATCTGGGAGTCTGCTGTGTGTGACACCAGATTAACAGAGTTTGGACAGAGAGAGGCCATTAATGCTCTGCTTGCACCCTCTGTGTGATGACAGGCTGTGGAGCTCCACACCAGGCCAATGAGACAAAATCCCACCCCAGGGATTTGACGATGGAAAAAAGATCTTGTATCAAGTGTCTGGCTTTACACATCTCCCTGCGCAGCTGGGATCATTGTAAGTTGTTCTTTTTGCTTTTTTCTTTCCTTTTTTTTTTTTTTTTCTTTTTCAAATCAGGGCTGTGGCACGTCTTACATAGAAGCCAGTTTGTGCAAATGAAAAAAAAAAATAATGTCATTTGATTCCAGCCCTGAGGAATACAGTGGCAAGCCATCCCCTCTGCTGGAGGTGAAGCAAAGCCCGGGAGCAGCCTGCTGCAGGCTTTTTCCTTTCATGTGACTAATACACACAAATCCCCCGTCCCCGGGGGGCTGGAGGATCACTGACAGCAGGGGCAGGCTGTGAGAAAGGGGTGAGGGGAGCCAAACTGTGCTCTCCTTTCATTCACCAGGGTCAGCTGTCCCACCTGTTCCTCCTGCTTAGACACGGGGAGCAGGGATGGATGGAGGGAATGGGGCAGTGGCAGCATTCACAATGAAAACTCATCGAAGGGAAGGAATTCCGTATTAAAATGAGAGGCGAGTGGGCATTTGCCACAGAGGTGGAAGAAGAGAGGCTGCAGGACACAGCGGGGCTGGCATTTGCCTGAATCACTTCTCTGAGAACTGGGGAGCAGGCCAAGAACAAGTTTCCTAATGAAAGACTAATGATGGGTGAAGCTCAGTCGGTGCTGGGTTGCAGTTTGATTCCGAAACCCAATCCTCCACCAGCTGTTTGTTTAAGCAAATGCCAAGGTTCACTCTGCAGCAGCGCCCGCCGAGGCTTCCCCGAGAGATTTCTTCCTTCCAAATGACACCTCCTGGTTTTATCCTTCTCCTCCGGGGTCCAGCCTGAGCAGGTTTCCTTTGGGGCTGTTATCACCTACTTTGCAAAACCCGCAGCAGGCATCTTTTCCCACAGACAGGTGGGATTGTGTCTCTTTGCCCCTGTTTAAACGGAAAGCTTTTTTAGGGTTGGACACTCCCTGGTGCTGTGTGCCTACTGGGCGCCCAGCAACAGAGCTGTAGCCTTTTTTGGGTGCTGTTTGCCTGACAAAAAGCCCTGTGACACAGAGATTGAAGGAGTGATGGTCCGTCACATCTATGGGAAGTGAGGATGAGATGTGTCTGTGAGCAGCCCAGCAGAGGAAAATCTCTGGGAAGAACCTCAACGCCAGGATATTTTTCACAGTGCAGATGCAGCTAGTGCTGTATTTGAAGTTGATTTTTTTTTTCTCCTTTGTGACTGTGTTTTCAACTTAGGAGGATTTCTGTACCTGGCAGAAGCTGGGGGTGTTCAGTCTGGAGAAAAGGAGGCTCAGGGAGGGACCTTATGGCTCTCTACACCTGAAAAGAGGGTGTAGTCAGTTTGGGTTTGGTCTCTTCTCCCAGGTTTCAAGTGATAGGACAAGGAGAAATGACCTTAAGTGGTGCAGGGGAGGTTTAGGTCGGATATCAGAGAAAATTTCTTCACTGAATGAGTGGTTAAGTGTTGGAACAGCCTGCCCAGGGAAGTGGTGGAGTCACCATGCCTGGAAGTGTTCAAAAAAATGAGTAGATGTGGCACTTTGTGACATGGTTTAGTGGTAAGGGGGGTTATTTAGTGATAAGTGGTCAAAGGTTGGACTCGATTATCTTGGATGTCTTTTCCAACCTCAATGATTCTGTGATGGGTCTGGGAGCCAGCCTTGCCCTTGGTTTTCCCTGGCAATCCCAGGTGCTCTGCAGACCCCAAGGGAGCAGGGGAGCATCCTCTACATGGCTGGGAGAAGACCAAAGCTGCAGCAGACAAATCCCTTGTGAGATCCTGGTTTCTCCTTGCCAAGTTGCCTTGTGCATCCCCAGGCTCCAGCACCTGCTGGGGGCTGGGGGAATCCACATCCCCTCTGTGACCCACGGGAGATGTGAGCACAAACACACCCAACCTTGAAACCAAAGAAGCCTCAAACCTGTCATTAAAGCAGCTGCACTGGCAATAAATTTAGTATTTAAAGAAGTTCAGTGCCTGTTTAAAATGCAGCGAGAGTAGCTATGGGAACAAGCTCAACAGAGTTTTATCCTTCTGAAAAGTGACCCTGTAAAGATGTGGAAGGCTCCTGGAAGCACCAGTGTTTTTCCTCTCAAAGGGGAGTTGAATCTCTTAAAAACCAGGTAGAAAAATGGGCCAGGCAAGTTAGGAAGTTAATTTACAGGCTGCATATGTAAGTACAAGTAGTGGTAATAAAAGGTTTTAAAATCTGAAAAAAAAAGTTAATAATATGAATGTTAAGATTTCCAAGGAAGAAAATGATTTTCTTTTCCTGTGTAGAGGAGTAGTAAAATAGGGAAATTTGTGGCCATTGGTGATGCCTGATAAATACAAACACCAGAGTAAAGAGAAGAAGCCTGAGTGCTGTTCCTACCCAGAGATGCTGTCAATTCCCCATCCCTGGAAGTGTCCAAGGCCAGGTTGGATGGGGCCTGGAGCAACCTGGGATAGGGGAAGGTGTCCCTGCCATGGCAGAGGGTTGGAACTAGGTAATCTTTAGGATCCATTTCAACCCAAACCATTCTGTGATTCCAGGATCCTTGGCCAGAGGCTCTTTGTTCTCCTGGTTTGGGAATGATCATAAACGAGATGTATTGGTTTTCTCGTGCTCAGATTCCTGCTTAGCACCACTGCCCAGGCTCAACTCACCTTCCCATGGATAGTAGCCTCACCCAGCTGGATTCTGAGGGCCAGCAGGAGGAAGACGGGGATTCAAAGGGAAATTTGATAAGAGAAGGTTTTCCAAATCCCCTAGGTTCCCTTGGAAATCCCAGCTCAGCACCCTGCCTGCTGGTGTCTAACAAGCCTCTCAAGAAAAAAAGACATCAAACCCCAGGATTTATTATCAATCAGCCCAGCTTCTTAACACCTTCTCCGTGACCTTGGTTGCTAGGAAGCTGGTGTCAATACAGGAAAAGTGAAGTATTAATAGAAAGAAAGAGCAGCTGTAAGAACTCAACACGGAGCAGCATGGCCAGCGGAAGTCTTCCACACTACTGGTAACCCAGCCTTCCAGGAGAGGGATTAGGATTTCACACTGAAAGATGGTAGATTTAAATTAGATATTAGGAAGGAATTCTTTCCTGTGAGGGGGGGGAGGTCCTGGTACAGGTTGCCCAGAGAAGCTGTGGCTGTGCCTGGATCCCTGGAAGTGTCCAAGGCCAGGTTGGACAGGGCTTGGAGCAACCTGGGATAGTGGAAGGTGTCCCTGCCCAGGGCAGGGAATGGAACGAGATGAGCTCTAATGTCCCTTCCAACCTGAACCATTCCATGATTCTATGACAATGCCAAGCTGGAAAGCAGAGATCTCTCTGAGCCCTATGTCTGGACACAGCTGCTAAGTTCAAGCAGTTTCAAGCTATTTTTCCCCATCATGTGTCCAGCATAGCACACTTTGTGTTGGAGGGGAAGCTGCTTATCCAAAGATAAATCCAAGAGAAACATGATATTACTGGTCACTAAATGACCATCACCAGCAGTCACATGGCATCAGTCCCCTAGAAACCTGATCTAGGTAGTGACACCCCTACCCAGGGCAGGGGGCTGGAATAGATGAGCTTTTTGGTCCCTTCCAACCCAAACCATTCTGTGATTTCATGACTCTATCACTGTATGCTGCAAGCATGAACCCATTAGCCTGGCTTTCCCCTGGGATGCGCTATGCTCTCTTTACAGGGATAGGTGCAGGAACTGTGAGCACAGGCAGCATTCCCACATCACTGCCAAGGCCTGGCTTCGGTGAGCAGGAGGCAGGAAAGGCTGGTGCCCTTGATGCGGAGTGGTGGATGCATCAGCAGGGCTGGGAGGGAGGAGGGGAGCTCCCGAGTGGTTGCAGACAAAATCGTTAAACCTCTCCTTATGCCACATTATCCTCCCCTCAGCTGTTCAGCTGGGAGGTGCCATGTGGTGTCCAACAACTGCCACGTTCCTCTCGCGAGGTGGCCGCCGTGTGACAGAGGTGGGGAGCATGAGGGGACCCCTCATTTGGCTCCTGCAAGGTCCTTCCATCCCAAAAATGCTCCAAATCCTGGGGAAATGGAGTCTTTCCATGCTGCTGCCCCTGAAAAAGGCCTTGCAGGCAGTGTCAGCCCTGTCTTATGCACAAGTGACTTGACAATGAAGCTGTTTAACCCAAATCATGTGCTGGTGGATGCAAGAGCTGGGAATAGATCCCACAACTCCTTTTCCTCTGCTGTCTGCTTGAACTTGGAGTTTCCCTTAAGCACAGGGAGTTAAAAGAAAACACTCCAGGACCTGTGTCAGGCAGAGCAGGGGCAGCCTGGCCGCCCGTGGGTTGTATTTCAAGTGTCAGACAGGTCTTCGATGGCTCCATGCTTCCATCTAGTGACAAAAAGCCACTGCTCACCCCTCCTGCTTGGCTCTGCCTCCTTTCTGGCTGCAATGCAGGAGTATTTCTCGGATTCCTGATGCTGAGCCTGTCTGTAGAGCTAGTTCTGTTCATTTACCCAAAATCTAAACCCCTAAATGAGTAACTCCAAACAAACAAAACCAGGGGTGAAGTTTTTGAGCAGAACTGTCCTTTGTCAGGAAAAAAGTGGCTTGCACATGTATACAAACATGCACTTGCTCATCAAAATGTGCTGCTTTCCTCTTTAGTGGGAAATATCCCTAAAAACAGATATCAGCCTATGGTGACAGAATATGACTCAGCCGTTCCTCTCCTGATCTGAATTCTAGGCCTGGGTTTCTGGTCATTAAGGACAATGTTTTTCATAGAATCATGGAATCATAGGATGGTTTGGGTTGGAAGGGACCTTTTAGCTCACCCAGTTCCACCTCCTGCTATGTGCAGGGACATCTTCCACTATCCCGGGTTGCTCCAAGCTCCGTCCAACCTGGACTGGAACACTGCCAGGGATGGGGCAGCCACAGCTTCTCTGGGCACCCTGTGCCAGGGCCTCACCACCCTCACAGCCAACAATTCCTTCCTGATATGCAAACTAACCCTGCTCTCTGGCAGGGAATGAAAACATTCCCCCTTGTTCTGTCACTCCAGGCCCTTGTAAATTTTTTCTGTCCATCTTTCCTGTTGGCTCTCTTCAGGTACTGGCAGATCAAAATTAGGTATCCCCAAAACCTTCTCTTTTCTAGGGGGAATAATCCCAATTCTCTCAGCCTTTCCTTGCAGGAGAGTTGCTCCATCCCTCCACTCATCTTGGCGGCCTCCTCTGGACTTGCCCTTTCCCTATTTCTTTTCATGTTTCACCCCCTTCACGGGTAGGGCGCCCTGTGCACTGTTTTACTTAATCTGTGACTTTCTGCAAAGAATAAACTCCTCATCCCAGCCAAATCCTTCTGATCTGCAAACCTTGGACATTGTGTAGAGTTTTTCCTGAATAAAACATTTCCTTAGGATTGAATCACACAGTGCTATGGGTACTAATACTAACAGTTTTTGCTGACTATGACTTACAGAGTTTGAGTGATGGAATGTGTTGGGAGCAGCAGCGCCGGGACACTGAGGGCAGCAACAAGCCATAATGGCCCTGATCAGCCTCACCTGGGACCCCCCCCACCAGCCTGGCCATGGATCAGGAGCCCTATTTAACCCCAGCTGTGGCCCTGTGCTCCCTCCCTGAGCTGTGTTGTAGAAATACTGCTCTGTAATCTCCCCTCTGGTCCTGCCTTTTATCTGGTTCATGGGCTCGTGTTGTAGCTGAGCCTCCTGCCCTGTCTCCTCTTGTTTCTGAGGAGATTTCCCGAAGGGACCTGGCACCTGGTCCATCCCCTTATTTGGGGCTGTGTGTGGACCTTGTTACCAGCATCTGTTTCTGTCTGCTGTGTTCAAGTTGTCATCCTTGAGCAGCCTCTTCTTTGGTAAAACTTTTTTTGTTTGAGAATTCCCTCAACTTTACTCTTCCTTCTGACCGTGTTTCTGGTGTCTTTCCTCTAATAAGTAAAGTGAGTGTGGGTCACTGATGGGGTTAACTCATATTGGGCTCCTGTAATCATTGGCTGTATGTGGCTGAGACGCTGGGGCTTGGCCTAAGAATAAACCAAGCACAACTGGTTCCACTGCTGGGCAAAGCTCCAGAGCTCCCCTGAGGGTTGACTGCCCGTGATTTTTGCCACTGAGCCTCTGAATTGAGGCTGAGGAGGAACCTGAGCAAGCCTGTTCCACCTCCCTTTGGGGCTATGGTGAGAACATGAGCACATTCTGCTGCTGTTTGGCGTGTGGTAACTCATTAAACCTCAGGTATGCTGTGGGGTCTGGGAACTTTCTGTGAATGTCAGTGGAAACTTCCATGGAGGCTTCCATCCCAGGGCAGGGGCTCAGCAACGCACCGAGGGACTCCATCAAAATCCATCTGGGCTTCAAACAGAGGAGGGCAGAGGTGGGGGGTAGAGATGCTGTTCAGTGTCTAAGGAAGGCTGGATTGGGTTGGGTCTTCCCAGCAGCCAAGGCTCTTCAGGGCATGAAGGATAACACTGTGAAAGTCCACTGCCCTCTTTTCCACAGGGAATAGGACCTGCAGGGGTAAAGCTAGATGAGCAGTGATAAGGGATGCAAATACCCTTTGGGCAGAATTCCCAGCAGATGCTGTTGGGAATACCATGGAAAAATTGAAGTGAGAGCATATAAGGGAACCTTGAAGTCCACTTGCTCTGAAAGTCAGTCCCAGATTGAATATCAGCATATCAAGAAACTGTTCCATCAGATTTTCTGTCATGTTGCAGGAGGCAAAAAAAGAGGATAAAATGCATTCATTGTCCTCCTGTTGGAGGCTCCAACGATATACCAATAGAAGAACAACCCCAGGTTACTCTTGTTATGGTTATTAAAGTCTTGGAACAAAACAGTTAATGGCAGTAGGCAGCTTAGGTTAATAATTAAACACCCTCAATGGACAGCTCTGAACTGTCTGTGACGGGATTTGAGCCTTTTGGGAAACTTGTCTGGTGGGTTTCAGCACTGGGCAGAGTGACCGACACAGCCCCAGCCTGAAACCTGTGGCAGAGCTGGTGCCAAAGGGATGGAGCCCTTATGCTGGTATCGGAGCCCCTGCTCTAAACTCATCAGAGGAACGGAGGAAGAACAAATTGAATAAGGTAAGTAAAGCCAGAAAAAGTCCTACAAAGAATAATAAAATTAAATCTAAATGAAGTTTTATGCACCTGCTTTGAAATGCAGCATTCACTTGCACCAGAGTGCTGAACTCTGCCCCGTGCAAGTTGCAGTGTGTTAAAATGTGCAAGAAATAGTGTGAGAGTAGTTACAGTAGGTCTTGTGATACAATAAACAGTAGAAACCAGGTTGGATGGGGCTTGGAGCAACCTGGTCTGATGGAAGCTGTCCCCCTCCATGGCAGGGGGTTGGAACTGGGTGATCTTTAAGGTCTCTCCCAACCAAAACCATTTTGTGATTTAAAAATGTGGCTAAATTAATTAATCCATGGGTTTTTTTTCCATACTAGTACAAAACCCAGGGTGAAGGCAGGCGAAGTTGATGGTTTATCTTTAAATGTTAAAACGGTTCCTGACATGGATTTTATAAAGGAAATGTGTGATATCTCTGGCTAAGATAGCAAGTAAGACCTGATCTGCAAGTACTCAAATATTTATTTTCTTAAATTATTAGAAGAGTTCACAGCTGTTTCTCCCACAGGTTTGCAGTGAGAAGAAAGAATACAGATGGTGTTTGTTTAAAAGTTACAGGGAAGGTCCTGGAGCCGGACTCCTGTGAATTCTTCATCCCATGTTGAAGATGAACCTTTGGAGAACATTCCTGCTGAGTGCTGGGCTGGTATTCCTGGCAGGTGGGTGATGGAGAGGTGCTGTCTCCAACCACACCTGTGAAATCCAGTGGGGATTGGATACAGACAGCCTGTGAGACGTGGACAAGAACCCCTAAAAGGTGTTGAAAATGATGGGATATTGACTGTGGCACACAGGACATTGTCCACACTTATTACTGGTTTTCCATGGCATTATTTCCATATCCACAGAGGAGATTTCTGGATTAATGTTTTGTTCTCTGTGTTCTACCTGGGTTCATATCATACCTATTGTTTTTTGTTCACTTGGTGATAAATATGTCACTCTTTGCATGTTGATATTAAGGGTTCATGATGCAGAAGTGTCCAATATTTGGCTTTGGTGATCCATACTGATGTGGGGTCAGATTGCATTTGAACAGCTAAGAAGTCAGAAATCTCCTAAAACACTGATCAGAAAACTGGATATCTCTGTAAAATGACTTCTGGAAAATTCTGGTCAGTGGCTGCATAAAAAGAAGCCAAATACTGGTTCATCTCTCAGCTTCAGAGAATGAGGGTACCCAAAATAAATTTAGTGCCTCTATGAAAGGCATGGCATGGCAGGTTATAGGTGACTTAGCATCATGAAGCAGGAGCTCTTTTTCAGGCCTGTATGTCTTTCCTAAGGACTTCAGAAATTGCTCACTCATTGCTCTCTTGGAGCCAGAAAAGGACATGTTTTGTAGGCAGCCTTAATTTTGGTAGGGTGCACAGAAGTCAGCAAACACATTTCTTTGAGAAGTGAAGGAAAAAGCATGAGGTTTATCATCTTTAATTCTTGAGGAGGACTGGAAGCTCAGGCTGCAGCTTGGTTCACCCTGGAGGCATCAACACCTCCCTGAGTGGAGCTGTAAAGGAGGGGGAGAGGTGGAGGGAAAAGGATGGGCAACATGATTAATTTGGATGCCTGAGAAGGAGAAATGAAGGAAAGGGTGGGATAACAGGAAGACAGCTCTCAGATCACTGTGTCTCATCCTGAATAAGGTATTTTAGATGTTTGCATTTCCCTTCAGCCTGATGGAGCTGGTTTGGTTTTGCAGTGACAGCCTCAGGATCACTAATCAAGCCCCATGAGGGCAGCATTGGTGGGGGAACATGGATTACCATCACTCTGGATGGTGAGTTTTAAATCCTTATGAAGAATGTGTTGAAGTACAATCTGAGAAAGTTTGGATTGGAAGGAACATGAAATCTCATCTCCTTCTACCCCCCTGCCATGGGCAGGGACACCTTCCACTAGAGCAGGTTGCTCCAAGCCCCATCCAACCTGGCCTGGGACACTTCCAGGCATGTAAAATTAACAGATAATTAGCTCCTTTCTGAGGCTTGTGGTTGGAGTGACAAACCCTACCCAACAGAGCTATAGTCTGTGATGCTCACAGCATGAAATCAGCTTGCAATGATCACTTTATAAGCTATTGCTGAAGGTTTATTTCTAAGCAAGAGAAGTCCAAATGTTTACCGTACTTTTTTTTTTTTTTAACCTTACATTTTACCTTACATTTTGCAGATATAGGGCTAGAAATTTCTTCCCTGCTCCTGCCCTCTTATTAAAGAAAAGCTAAAAATCTGCTCCCTTCGTATGTCCTGTGATGCCAGAGCTTTTCAAACTCTACGAGGAACACGAGATCTAAGTAAAAATCATGGAAACTGATAAGCCATGTCCATGTGGGCCCAGAACCTACTGTACAAAGCTTGGTCTGATTTTCCACAGTGATGAATGTTTATTCATTGGGAAGAGAGTTGGTTTCTGAACTGGCTCCATGGTTGTTAGCTGGCACAGGCTCCCGGGGCAGTGGTAGAGTCACCAGGGGGATTTAAAAGATGAGTGGAAGTGCGCTTGGGGACATGGTTTTTACCTTTCCAATTCTCTCCCCCATCTCCCGGGGGGGAAAATGAGTGAGCTGAGTTGACTGCTGGGGTTAAACCACTGCAATGTGAAATTACACAAACATGATTTAAAAAAGCTTGGTCAAGGGCTCTAAGCATTATTCCTAGAGAAGCTGGGTTGTACCCCCAAAAATGTTAGTTGTGTGACTGGGAGTGATCCTGTCCTCACAGAGCTCTTCTGATTGACTTTATTGCTTAGGCTCAACATCCCTCCAGGTAGAATCTCTCTCTCCAGCCAGTGCATCCCAGCTGGAGGTGTCCCTGGTGAATCCAGACCTGCCCAGACTGCCATGTGATGTCTCTCCTCTGCATTTGGACTTGCCCAGTATAAGGTGTAGAACAAGGTATGATCCGTGGTGACGCTGTGGGTGAGACCTTGCCCTTTGTCAAACAGAATCTTCATTTTCGTTCAATGTCTGCACATTAATTACGGACCAGGATCAAGATGCCTTGCAGATCCAGGCAGCCCTGGGTCATTTTATTGCTAATGAATAACAATTATTGTCTGTGCATGTCTAATGAGAATGTCTGTGTTTTGTATTAACATTAATTTGGGTAGAGTTCTGATGTAATCCTGTCACCTTCTGCGCTTTACTTTGATTTCTTGCTGTGCTTCCACATTTCTTTTGAATTGTTGTTTTAGAGTTTGGATTCATATGTGTGAAATTTGGGCTGACAGTGTAAAACTCCTTTGCTCTATTGAAGCCCCAGTGGACTTGCTGAGATTGGAGACCCCTGGCATTTCCTAAATGCAATCTAAATAAAAATAATATAATATTACACATTTTCTTCCACCCAGGTCTTCACCCCAGGAGGGTTTGTACTATGTAGAGGTGATGCTTAAAGGACATGTGATTAACAACCTGACTGAGGTGGAGAAAGAGAACTATTCTTTCAAGGTAATCACCCAGCAAGTGCAGAAGTGAGGATAAAGAATTTGAGATATTGAAGGGAGTCAGGCTTCAATGTTGTGTCACAGGAAATACATTGAAATGGATGGAATCACGGAATGGTTTGGATTGGAAGGGACCTCTAATACCATTCAGTTCCAACCCTAAGCTAAAGAAAGATGGGGAGAGACTTTTTGCAAGGGCATGTTAGAGATGGAACCAGGGAGAATGGCTTCAAACTGAAAGAGAGTAGGTTTAGACTAGATGTTCAGAAAAAACCCTTTACTGTGATGGTGGTGAGGCCCTGGCACAGGCTGCCCAGACGGAGCTTTGGCTGCCCCTGGATCCCTGGAAGTGTCCAAGGCCAGGTTGGACGGGGCTTGGAGCACCCTGGGATAGTGGAAGGCATCCCTGCCCATGGCAGGGGGTGGAAAAGGATGGTCTTTAAGGTCCCTTCCAACCCAAAGCATTCTGTGATCTCTTGCAGAGCAGAATCCTTAACCATGAGTGTGTGCTTTGGGATAAGGCCTGGTGTGTTTGGAAGTCACATCCCACCTCTGTGCCAACTTTGAGCAAGAAAACCCAGTGTTTTCAGTAAATTGCACATTAAAGCCGAAGAGCCATCGGGTGGTTCAGCTAGCTTAGAGAGCTGATGAAAAATCACCAGGGGATGCTGTTAATGAGGCACATTCCAAGCTAAATAAACCACAATGCGTCTCTTTGATTTGGGGCTGGGGCCTGGGAGCTACGCGTATTAAAAATTAATTTTGCCTCCTCATTAGATTGAAAAAGCTGCTGCAGGCAGCAACAAGTCTGAGCAGCTCACAAGTCTTGTGTCAGCCAGTGGCCCCAATTTCATGCTGCTTTTGGCTTCTTTCTCCACATCTTCTCCAGCCTGGGGTATGGTGTGGTGTTGCCTTTGCTCCCCAGAAGTGGCCATTGCTGGAGGAAGTTTGTGGCTGCTCATTCATTTTTGACATGACCAGGAGCAGGAGGGAAGGCAAGGGCTGAGCTCTGAAAGGGAATGGGCTTCAAGGAAAGCTTAGGAAAAAGCCATGGCATATGCAGTGGTATCTTTGAATTAATACAACAAATTAACTTTTAATGATACTTATTGGGCTGTCAGCAGCATCTGTAAGTGCCAGTGAGGACATGAGGGCATTCATAAAGGAGGTGAGGAAGATGAGTGTGTCCAAAAAAGGATGGGCAAGGGTCTGGAGCACAAGTTTGATGAGGAGCAGCTAGGGGGGCTCAGCCTGGGTGAAAGGAGGCTCAGGAAGGACCTTCTCACTCTCCACAATTCCTTGACAAGAGGATGCAGCCAGGTGGGGGTTGGTGTCTTCTCCCAAGTTATGAGAGACAGGACAAGAAAATTGCCTCAGGTTGCAGCAGGGGAGGTTTAGGTTGGATATTAGGGAAAGTTTCTTCCCCAAAGGATTGTCAAACACTGGGGAAGTGACGTAGTCACCACTCCTGAAGGGATTTAAAAGATGTGTAGATGTGGAACTTGGGGACATGGTTTAGTGAATTTAGCAGTGTTGGATTAATGGTTGGACTTAATGATTTCCAAGGTTTTTTTTTCCTCAGTGGCTAAGGTAGTGCTTTCCCAAAGAAATCTCTGTTGTATTGCTGTAAGATGGACCAATACAAGGTCTTTTTTTACTCCACTGCTTTAGGGTACCCAACAAACCTGATAAAGGGTGGCTGAAGTATTTCACGTCTGTGATGAAATAGTTCTAAAGGATATACTGCTGGGAAGAAAAATGGTTTCAATTCAAGATAAAATGCAGGTTTTAACTTCAGCTAAAGCATGGCTTAGAAATTTGATACTGTATTAAACTGTGTCTTCTGACATTGGAACAAGCCAGGGTGAGCAATCTGGGCACAAAAGAGGATGTAAAAATAGCAATAACCCTGGCTCTGAAGGGCGAGGGGGTAAGAAGGGAATATTTCCCCTGACTCCCTTCACAGAGCAGGATTCTGCTTCAAAGATCAGACCTGGAGTGTGAGTCTGAAATGCAGCTGCCGGTGGGTTGTGAGCAATGCACCATCAGGAGTGCTGCAGAAAAAGCTGCCATTTCACTACAGATTTCTCTTTGCAGTTCTCAGCCAAGCAGACACCCATGATTTACCAAATTAATCCATCATCTGGCACCCCAGGTATGGGACCTTTCTTTAATCTGCACAGCCATACAGACCTTTTGCTTATTGGGGCTTTGGATCAGATTTCAAGGGTACATGAGAAGTCATTCACTGGTCTTAGTCTGAAAAATTAACTGGAATATGGCAGATTTTTTCCCCCTATTTCTGTTATTTTTCTATTTCCAGGTTTCTTTAGAGAAGATTGAAAGTTTGATCCTCAAAGTCATGATTAATTAAAAGATTTTGGTCTCAAGAGTTCAGACACTTGAATGATTAGATTGCACAGATGATTCTCAATCTAAGTCAGTCCTTAATTTCCAATTATTTTCGGGTGTAGTTCAGCTCTAGATTCTCATGCCTCGCTTTAGGGTGTCAGTATGAAGGTTTCTATGTGTTTGCTGAATGTTTCACCTCCCAGTGTGGATGAAGAGCAGGAGAACAATCTGGCCACAGATATGCCAAAGTCCTGCTTTAGACCTTCACCCTGTCTGGTGTACAAATGATGTAATTTTGGTTGGCTCATGAGGTTCTGCAGTGGAACTGGGTTAGAATGTGGGGTTTAGTTAACAAAAGAGTTGAGGAAAAATTGTCAACTCAGTGCAAATACAGATCTGCAAAACATTGGGAATGAATATGTGGCTTTTGATGGGAAATAAAGACGTGCTTTAAGAAAAGTGAATTAAGTGCAAAATCATCTTGAGCCAAGGTAAAAGCTGAGAGTACCTTCAATGCAGGCAGCTAGGAACCTCTGCAGCATTCATAAAGGCCACAAATTCCTTTTGTTCAGCTCAGAAAATCTGCAAATAAGTTCTCTGCTTTTAAAAGACTCCCTTCAATTTCCATTTCCTCTTAAACAGGAAATTTAATACAGATTCATGGGAAGACAATTGCTGGCAGATATGAGACCCTGGACTTCAACGTGGATTATATTGATGGGTAATTATGAACACACAGCTATCTTCTGCAGTCCCTGTAAATTGGCATTTCTTCCATCAGCCTCCTCGACAGCAATAAATTGCAACCAGTTGGCCCAGAATTGCCATTTACTTCCTTTGTGGTTTATTGCAGCTCATGAGTTGGGCTCCAGCAAACTTTGTTAATCTAATTGCAACTGGTCCATTAAGCTGGTTGGTTTGTTTACTGGCAGCACAGTCAATCACAGCTCAGTGTGAATTGTACTGTAATTGCAACTGGCTGCTGTAGATTTTATTTTGGCTAGCAAATTAAAATTTAACTAATTAAAATAATGTCAGAGTCGAAAAGTTAAATAAATTTTCCCCTTTCCATTTGCATTTTTTTTTTTGAAAAAAAAATTGGTTTGAAGCACATGCTCTGGTGAGCCAGAAGACTAAAGAGAAGTATTTTGAGACAAAAGCTTTGTTTTTCACTGCTTTAAACACTCCATAGTTGTTTTCTTGTTCTCAAATGTATGATTTTTTTTAAAATATTTTTTTGTGGTTACATGCAACAGAGAAAAGCAGGTTTAAAAAAACCCTTAATTTAGGACAGCAGCTCCATTAAGCACAGTGAATCCAAAATGAGCATCGACACTGTCCTGCTGTGTGTCATATGTATTTCCATATGTATGGATATGTTATCAAATGTTAATTTACAGTTTCTGTGCCAATGGCAGTGAAGATCTAAGCCCAGGTAAGTATTTTAAAGATAAACTATTAATCCATGGTTTCTCTGCTGGCGGTTTAAGGCTCATTTCAGGAGCCAAGAAAGGTGTGTAATCTTGGTAGTTAGGAATTTTAGTTGAAGCAGCAGACATTTAACCATTAGATGCTTTTGATGACCTTTCAGACTGAAAGGAAATGCCCTTCCTAAGTGATTAAACTCCCTGCTGGCATGAAGGAAAGTCCAGTGCAGATTCCTGCCATGCCATCCCTACACTGTGCCCATCACATCCTTTGTTTGGTATCAATTATTGTTTTACCTGCCTCTGGTGGAGCCGTGGAACCTTTGATCAGAGGGAAGAAAGGCTGCTCTGTCTGAGGGCAGGCTGGACGTGCCTGCAGTGCTCTGCTGCCAGATTACTCATTTACAGCTCAACCTCACCAAAAGGAAATGGCCTCGAAATCCCAGCATACCAGACAGGTTCCCTTTGTAGCTTCACATGAATAATTTGCCCATTTTTGGTGTGTTAGGAAATACGTACCAGGTGGGAACTTGGACTTGACCAGAGCAGTCTGTCACTCAGTCACGCTGATTCAGGATTTGGATCAAAAAAATGGGAATGGGTTTTATACTTTCAAGTGTGTTCTGCACCTTTTTTCCACGCTTTGTATGGGATGCACTGGTCCAGTGATGCTGAACAAACATTTGGCAGCACTGATTTTTTTTTCCTTTCTTCCTTAAAAGGAAAGGTTCTCAATATCAGCCACCTGTATTAATAAAAGCAAACTCTTTTAGTAATGCCTCATAAAACTGCACTCTGAAACACAGGCCATAGAAAGGGATGGGTCACCACAAAGTGTTTGCATTACAGGTTTTAATTACCTATTTCCTTTAATTGCCTGTTAATTCTCAAGGAATCACTGGCAGCCTTTGCTTATTCTGCTAATTACTCTGAATTTATTCCTCTCACTTGCTTCTTCCTGTCCAGTGGAAGTTGTCCCATATTGATTCTTTAAGGAACAGATATTTTAATTTGTTATCAGGGGCCTGGGTGATTTCTGCCAGAAGTTTTTTATAATGCTTTTCCTCAATGAAATAAAGATGAGGCTGAGCTGCATCTTGACTGTACTTGCTGTAGTTGATGCTGCCCTGCTGGTTTTGGAAGGTGTGGGTGGGTATTGTCCTTCTGGAGCTCAGCCTTGCCCTTAGGGAGGAAGGATTGGATCATTCAGAGCTGTCATGGGGTGTCTCCGAGAGGGTCCTGCTGCACTCTCACAGAGGTGCAGTTCCCACAGTATTTGGGGAATGTACTTGGCAGGTGCAGAGATGAGAGATTAGGACTTGTCCCATTTTCTAACAGGTTAATAAATATTAGAAACAAGTGGGGGGAAATTCCTGTCCCTTGGGAAAATATTGGCTGCTAATTTTAACAGATTAGCTTTTCATCTGTATCACATCATATCTTTCCTGTTTATTTTTTGCCCAGGCCAGCTGTTCTTACATCAGAAGGAGATGGATGGACCAGTCTCTGCTCTTTTGCTGACAGGAGAGCTGGAAGCACGTCAGTCCTTGACTTACTTTGGGTTTTTGTTGGTGCAAGGGCTCAGCACAGCTTGTGCACAAAAAATTTCATGGCTTTTGGAGAAACTCTTCTGCTTCGACCTAAAGTGGGGAGAGACCGTGGGGAGTTACGGTCTGTGATAGGGTGGGTGAGGGCTGCTGGCTTTCTGCAGCTGCAGCCACTTAAATGTCAGCGTGAGTTAATGATGGGAATTGTGTGATTCCATGACTCCAGAGGGTTGATGCAATGCCAGCATATCTATTTTAATTGCTGCTCGCTCCTTCTTACAGTTTATGAACCTGCAGAGGAGCAAGCAGAGGGGAAACACTTTTTTCCTCGTATTCACCCTCCCCTTGTTCCTGATCAGCTTTTTATTTCAAATGGGGATTCTGAAGGTCACAAATGGCATCAGCTACTAGAAATAGGTGCAAAGGAGCCAAGCTGGAGCACTGCTGCTGGGAGACTTCTTCCTAAGCTGCTGAACTCTTGATCATTATTGGGAAGATGGGTTCTTCCACCCCCATCTCACCTGCTTCACTCTCATGTTTCTAGAGACAGCAAACCATGACTATCTTGGGTGTATAAGCCCACATCTTCTACAGGTTAGGTGATTTTACTATATTTTGCTTGTTTTTTGCTCCCAAGGCTCAGTGAAGTCCTTTGTCTCTCCACAGTTACCCTTTTCATGCAAAGGATGGACTGGGAACCCTGCAGTGCCGGGTGGAAGGGAACCACATAGGTTGGTGAAAGGGGCAAAAATCTTGGGTTTCTGTCATTCTTGAAACTCCAGAGGATGGAGGGAGGGTGTCAGTCATGAGTTTCTGTTCTGTCTCCGAAGCTGAGAATGTGGCTCAGGGTTGAGTCCATAAAAACTGTTTCAGATCAAGGCTTGCCAGCCTTCAGCACAGCCCCTGCCTTGGTTTGTGTCCTCTCCACAGCCTGGGAGAACATGAAGGGAACCCATGATGTGGTGTGGGCATTGCTGACAGCAACTGTGTGATCTGGGGTCCTTGCTCAGTTTCCCATTTTAATTCTTTTTGTCTGTGACTGATCTTCCCTTTAGTGCTTTATTAGAGGAATAAATCGGGTGTTCCCTTCTATTCACAATCTCTCCGGTAGCAGGTTGGATCCCTTTCATTTTTCCTTACTTCCAAGCACTCTGAAGAAGCTTCTAATTTCTTGTGGAGGCTTTGAGCTCCAGCCTTCCTGTTTGGGAAAGATATTGTGAGTTAAATACGTAAAACAGACTTTCCTTACTGGTGTAAGGAAGGGAGAATCAGGCCTAGGGAACCAGGACAAGGTTTGGGAGGATGCACTCCATACTCTGCCTTAAAACATCATTGCTTTTCTCTCCCCCAGGGTCCCACAACATCAGCTTCTCGGTGTTTAACAAAGGAAAGTGAGTAAAAGAATATTTTCTCTCTTTTTCTATGGTTTTGCATGGGGATAGAGCTGCATTTGAGTTCAGGATGAGTGAATTATGTCTTTCCTGAATCATGTGTTTCGTTGCTTTGAAATAAGGTTCTGTTATCTTGAGAAGATGGTTGTCAGATTTGGAATGAAATGGGAGAAGGTTTCTCCCCAAAATATTTCCACGTTGGTGTTTTATACTTTATCTTTGGTGTCCAAAGCATAAGACATCTTATCTTGGACAAGGGGGAATGGCTGAAGGAGGATGGGTTCAGATTGGATGTTAGGGAGAAATCGTTCCCTGTGAGGATGGGGAGGCCCTGGCACAGGGTGCCCAGAGAAGCTGTGGCTGCCCCTGGATCCCTGGAATTGTCCAAGGCCAGGCTGGATGAGGCTTGGAGCACCCTGGGATAGTGGAAGGTGTCCCTGCCCATGGCAGGGGATGGAACGAGGTGAGCTTTAAGGTTCCTTCCCACCCAAGCCGTTCTGTGATCTGTTAAACTGAGCTAAATAAAATCTTTTCACCTTGCTATTCATCCAAATGGGAAAGAATTTAACCATAAAAGGAGGTGAAAATAGGTTCTGACCGTGCCAGAACCTACTTTACAATGTGTTAGTACTTCTAATAAAGTGTTTCAGCCATGTAATGGGGTCTCATGAATCAATGCTGCAATGTGCTGGTGAAAGGAGTTGTCAGAGCTTGCAGAAATGTTCCACTGTTCCTCTGGAGAGCGAGTGTCCAGCTCTGCCAAATGAAGTTCTGCTTTTATTTACGCTGCCCAGGATCTCTCAGGCATTTTCTCTCTTGCAGGTCAGCAGTGCACAACGGTGCTTGGCTCATCAGTGCCAAGCAGGAGCTTTTCCTGTACCAAACTCATCCAGGTATTCACTGATCCACCTCGCTGGCTGCACTGTCTCCCAGCGGTCCCAGTGTGGTTTGAGGAAAGGCCTCTCACTGTTGCTTTTCCCAGGGATTTAATCCTGTTTTATCCTCATGTTGGTGTTCCACTCCCCCGGTATGGGCTTGACTAAGCAAAGAGCTGCAGATCAAAAATTACGAGAGAACCAGATTTGTGTGCATTGTTCCTTGTCCTGTCAGATCAGTTACAGACTTGGGGTGTTGCTCACAGAGAAACTTTTCCCACTTAAATCACTCTGTATTTTGGTAAGGCTGAAATTTTGGAAATGCAGACCTCAGGATGAGAACTCCCACATCAGCTACAGGGAGGAGATGATGTTCAGCTACTCCAAAAATTGAATTCTGGAAAAGTGGATAATGGCAGAATGCTGATCCATTAGTTTAAAAAATTATACAAGGTACATTAAAAATAATCCACGTGTGACAGTTCAAGCTGTATTGTAGACAACAGTTTGTTAAAAAGGGTAATTTTATGTCTTTATTTACAATTTAAGGCAGAGTAAAATGAAATAACTGCATGAAGTTGGCTGTGGGCAGAGCACAAGCAGAAAGATCTGCCCAGTAGAGAGTGCTGTGGTAGTCAGTAGCCAATATCATCAAATTAGTGTTTCAATACCAGATGAATTAACAAAAAAGAAGCAGTTATAGGCCAAAATCCCTCATCTTTTTCTTATTAGTCTTTTTTTTTTTTTTTCAGAGCTATTCAGGTAGAACTGGGTGCTTAAACTAGAACATGAGTGCACAGTGGGTAAATGTCATGAAAGAGAAAAATAATTTTCCTGTGGAATGGCACGACTGTAACAGATAAAATCCTGACAGGATCTCATGGTCGTGATGTGGACATTCAGATATTCAGCTCCCTCCATTTGTCCCTGAAGCCTGAGGGATGACTGGAAAGTGTGGTAGCATCTAAAGCTAAGGGCTAAATTGAGAGTGAGTCAGAGAAGGTCAAAAGGATTAAAACAGTTTGGTGGTTTTTGTTTTTTCTTTTTCCCTCTCCAGAGCTCCTCAACAGCATGGAATAGAGCAGTTTGCAGTCTGAGCATGACAGATGCAGCCACTGCTAAGTAACAGCCCAAGCATTGCAGTGTTTCCCCTGTCATGTGGCCAAATTATCCATGTTGTTCATTCCTGGTGTCATCGCAGAGGCTGCCAAAAAAAGGGATCAGTGAGATGCTGGTTTCACTCACAGGAGCCTGCTCTGGCTGGAAGCAGTGCAAATGCACTGCAGGCTTTCCCAGAGATGGGGCTGGGATGAACCTCTGCAAGGCTTGTGCTCAGATCCCCCTTTTCCTTCCCTTGCAGAGATATTATCTGTGTTCCCAGCTGGAGGGAGCCTGGGAGGGGGCACTGATCTCACTGTCACTGGGGATTTCTTTGAGGAGCCAGTGCAGGTCACTGCTGCAGGTAAGAGAAGAAACTTGTGGGGTTTTTCTTGTTTTGGTTTGTTTTTGCGTTTTGTTTTGTTTTTGTGGGTTTCTTTTAATTTTTGTTTTTTGGTTTTTTTTTTAATTATGGTTTGGCCCTGACCACAAACCCCAAGAGATGTTCAGGGATACCAGTGTGGGAATTGTAGGACTCACTCCCAGGAAGGTCCAGTTTTTCCGATTGTGGGCAAGAGCCGTTCTGTTTGCTGGTAGCACCAGCCCAGGGTTGTAGCAACGTGTGGATCCCTTTTGGGAACAAGGAGGATGCAGGGGATTCTGCCTCTCTGCTCTGGTGAGACCCCACCCAGAGTACCACATCCAGGGTCCCCAGCATGAGAAAAACATGGATCTGTTGGAGTGAGTCCTGAAGGAGGAACACAAAAATGATCAGAGGGATAGGACACCTCTACTATAAGGAAAGGCTGGGAGAGATGGGGCTGTTCGGATTAGAGAAAAGAGGGCTCCAAGGAGACCTTGGAGCACTTTCCAGTACCTAAAGGAGCTCCAACAGAGCAACCTGGTCTGGTGGAAGGTGTCCCTGTTTGTGGAAAGGTGCTTAGAACTACTTGTTTGTAAGGTGCCTTCCAACCCAAACCATTCCATGACTCTAAGATGGGCTTATGCTGCGGCTCAGCTGTGTTTCCAGGTTTCCCACAGCACATTTGTCTCCTTTCCCTGCTGGCAGGTGTTCCCTGTAAGGTCAAGCACGTCTCTCCCCGGGAAATCAGATGCACCACTGAGCCTGTTGGCGAGGGCGGCAGACCTGGTGTCCCCCAGCCAGGTGAGGTGTTCAAATCAAGCTCCAGATTAGCAAACACACACAGAAATGCAGGGCAGGAACCCTTTGGTGCTGAATGCAATCAAGAAACAGGGCTTTCCAAAACATTGTCGGCTTCGACATCAAGCCAGCTTCTTTTGGGGTTGGTAGGGAAAGGGGCTACAAATAATCCAAGGGCTGGAGCACCTCTGCTATGAGTAAAGATGGATGAGAGAGCTGGGGTTGTCCAGCCTGGAGAAAAGAAGGCTCCAGGGAGACCTGAGAGCCCCTTCCAGTGCCTAGAGGGGGCTTTCAGAAATGTGGGGATAAATTTTTCCCTATAGTGATAGGACAGGGAGTGATGGTTTTAAATTAAAAGGGTGTCTATTTAAATTAGGCCTAAGGAAGGCATTGTCTTACAATGAGGGGGCTGAGGCCATGGCACAGGTTGCCCAGAAAGGCAGTGGATTCTCCATCCCTGGAAACATTCAAGGCCAGTTTGGGTGCAGCTCTGAGCAACCTGCTCTAGTTGGAGATGTCCCTGCTCAAGGCAGGGGGTTGGACTGGATAAACTTGTATGGTGCCTTCCAAACCATTCAGTGATTCTGCAGCCAGGAAAACCACTGTGGAGAGCTCAGCCCACCATGTGCAGACAGGAGATGCTGGGAGGATGGTCAGACTGGATTGCAGAGCTATGGAAAAAGGCCTGGATAATATTTAGAGGAAGGATGGCTGAAGTGGAGTTACTGCAGAGGCTTCTGGGGCACTCCTTGAGTGGAGCATAGCAGTAGGAGACTGTAGTGCATAAAACTTTGACTGTGGGTCACGTCAGTGCCTTTTCCTGCAAGAGCAGACGTGAGCTGGTTGGATGCTCTGCTCTCTGCAGAGTTTTGTTATTTCTGGTGGAGGATTTCAAGGTAAAACAAATCCCCTTAGGCGAGATCTGTGTTCTGCCTTAGACTGCAAAATACCCCACAAACAGAACCAATTTATTATTAAAATTTTCTCTCTGGCCTGCCTCCTACACCACTGATTCCAGCATGTGCTCTGGGATTTCTGCTGGCTGCTGCTGAGAACACTTTTGTTTTAACTTTCTAGGAAACAGAGGGCTTCTCTTTGAAGTCTGGGATGATGCCTCTGATCTGACAGAAGCAGGTCCTGGATACAGATGGCAGTTTGTACCTAATGCCAGCTCCCCAGTAAGGTTTCTGTCTGGGGCAAAGAAGTCCTTCAGGTACTCAGTGATCTTAAAAAGAGACGAAGCCATGGCAATCACCTTTAGCAGTGTAAGGTGCAGCAAAAACACCTGACAGCTCTTTACAGCAGAGCCTCACTGCATAGCTCCTATAAATCAAAGCAAACCCTTTGCTCCGAGGTCCTTTTGAAGCTTAAAATATGCAGTGAAGTGCTTTATTTTTTCCTCCTTTTGCCTTCCCTCAGTATTTCTGTTCTACCTGGCCTAGATATGTTGAAATACCACCAAAAAAATAAAAAAAATTGTTGTGGAAATAGAAGGAGCTCCAGTTTGAGGCTGTTTTGGGCTGGAACTCTGGCCAGATGTGGAGGGGCAGATTCTCAGCTGGTGTTGGCAGCAAAAGTGAAGTTAATACAAATAAATAAATTCCTGAACTGTGCTGGTTTCCAGCGCCTCTTCAGATGTGACCTTGAAAAACTGTACTATGTGCATGAATTCTTACATTTTTCTACCACTTCTCTGTTTTTGTTGTTTGATTCTGAGTGTGGTTTTGGCTTTTTCCCACATGTTCAGGGTTAAGACCTTGTTTGAGAAGAAATGCACTAAAGTGGCCACCAACAAAATGATACTTAGTTTCATGGAGATGTTTTTTCTTTCCTTTTCGAAACTTTTGTAAAGCATAATTGACATTTAATGTGAAATTGGGTCATTTTGAGGTTACTTCAGCTTTAAAATAACAAGGTTTGTTTTGTTAAAACTTGGTTTAAAGATGTTTTCTTGTTACTCTGTGTACGCGTGAAGGTGGGGTGTGGGGATGGTTTGTTGTTTTGGGGTTTTCTTTGCTGTAACTCTTGCACATTATGGATGTTCTCTTTTTGCTCAGCTCCAGACTCCGTGGATTTTTTGTGACTCCTCAGACCAACAATTACACCTTCTGGATTCAGGCAGATGGTCAGGCATCTCTCTACTTAAGTTTGTCCCAAGATCCAGAACAGAAGGTATTAGTCTTGGCAGAGAAAAATGAGATGAAATGAAAATGAAAAATGAGGATGAAAAGGGTTTTAATTAATTAAATTTAATTTTAACAAGCGGGAATTTCCCCAGTGTGAATTGGTTTATTGTCTCTTATAAATCTATTGCAGAGTGAAATCTGTGTGATTGTATTTGATATTTTACATCAGCCCTGTCAGTTGTTTAGCTCATAAAAAAACTCACTCTTGCAACCAGAGGCATTGATTGTCTTTTCTAGAAGACTTTTTTTTGTTAGTTCAGCACATTTCTGTCTGAACTGAAGTCATACATGAAAAGTTATTTGTTATTAGTGCTAGGGTGAGCCATAAGAATTATCTTCTTTATGGTATTGAACTGTAAACCAAAGCCACAAAAGGTTGTGGCTTTTTTCCTCTATAATGGGATGGAATTTGTCAGCCATCAACCCATGGCTTTCAGTTATAAACACAAATATATTGTTTGGTTTTTTTATTTTTGGAGCTGTGGCATTGGACTAAATGTTTTTGGGGCTGGAGAAAGGTCACTAACTGCTTTAATGGCTTCAAACTGAGAGAGAGTAGGTTTAGATTGGATACAGGGAAGAAATTTTTGACTCTGAGGGTAATGAGGCCCTGGCACAGGTAGGAGAAGCTGTGGCTGTCCCTGGATCCCTGGAAGTGTCCAAGGCCAGGTTGGATGTGGCTTGGAGCAGCCTGGGATAGTGGAGGGTGTCCCTGCCCATGGCAAGGGATGGAACATGATGGCTTTTAAAGTTCCTTCCCACCCAAACGATTCTGTGATTCTGTAATTTGGTTGTTCTGCACACAGGTGAGAATTGCTTCTCTCCCTGCTGGCAATTCAGAGTGGTCTGAGAACTGGGTGAAGAACTGGAGTGAACTTTGGCAGCCAAAATCCCAGAAATTTGAGCTAACTGCTGGTTCAAGGTACTACCTGGAAGCACTGCATCATGGAAAGACACCCAGCAAGGGGATGAGAGTTGGAGTCCAGATGCACAACACATGGCTGAACCCTCATGTGGTGAACAACTACTACACCGAGAGGCACGAAATTCGGGCTCGTGCCTTGCATCTTCCAGCAGTGCAGGTCAGTGCTGCCTGCAACCGCCTTGTTGGAGCTAGATGTGAAAAAATGTGTGTTTCCACCTTGTTTTCAACCTTCTGAGACAGCTGATGAGAAGAACACTGTGAGCTGAAGTTGTCCGTGGTTTTTACATACGTTAGTGGGTGTGTGTAAACCCTCAGGAATGAGAGAAGATTTTTCCTAATGGTTAAACTCCTGCAGGTCAGGAGCTTTAAGGACCATTTGCAGCTGCACAGCTCATGCACCCCTTGTGCTCCTGTTAATCTAAGAATACTGTTCCCTGCAGGACAAGAGCAGTTCAAGAGTAGTTGAAGTGACTCTTGGAAGGGATCCCTGGTTTACAGAGGCTTAAAAAGGCAAAATGCTGGCTGTAAAATCCTCCTCAGCAGAAGATGCCGGGTTTGAAGTGTGTGTGTCTCATGCAGTTTGCATCTGTTTTCATTTCTTTATTTGCTTCTCTTTTTTTACCAGATGTTGACTGTGTCTGGTACAGGCTATTTCAGTATCTCTTGGAAGAACACGCTGAGAATGATCCCCACAAATGCTACACCTCACCAGGTAGGTGCCATTAAACACAGACACAGGGTCCTCTGCTGGGATGGAATTGGTGGACCTCTGGTGCTTGACAGAAGTTAAGATTTGGCCCAGAAGCTGAGATAAAGTTAATGTGATGTAGGGGTATGACACGCCGGCCGGGGCTG